>VYYJ01000089.1:0-114652 GCA_021029165.1 Cyphoderus albinus | reverse complement strand
TTCATTATTTACCACTTGGCGCCCTCCGATAAAATACCGTTATTTACCACCCTTACCGTTATTTACCACTCTCTTTTATATACCACGTGCCATCTCTGGTTTAATGGATTGAGTTTGGGCTGGAAATTAAAGTGAAAATTGTGGAATAGTAAAGTGAAAGTGGAGTAAAATTAATGCGATTGTTTTGTATTTTGTGTGTGTGCAGGTGTTTGGAGAGAACCTGAACGAAAGTCGTGATCCGGATCGTGGTCCAATGGACCGCTACACAGGCCGATTCTTTCTTAAGCATTTGTTCCTGGAACAGGCTTTTGATAGTTTGCAGGAGGCTGGCTTCAAGTGAGTTGGAAGCCACACAAAAGAGGATAATTAATTTCGTGCCGTGCAAATAAAATAATCACTTTAACTCAACTCCACTTGAAAATCGTTTCTTTGGTAACAGGTGTGTGGCATCATGTGGCTCTGGCACGTCAGGAGGCTCCGCCGAACTAAAACCTGGAATGGATCCGGAGGAATCCCGCTGGAATCACTACAACGAATTCGTTTTCGTTCGAGACTAAATCCAGCCAAAACCGAAATCAAAACCAATCCTTCATTCTAATACAATGGAGCTCTTTACCACAGAACAAAAGAAAGAAAAAACGAAATAAAATGAAAATGAAAGGATCTGATAAAAAATCTCCTTTTAGTCAATCACAACAATCACGTGCAAATCACTAATTAATTAAAGAATTTAATTAATGTAATGAACACATAAAAATTTATGATAGAAGTAAAATCATTAGATAGATTTAACTCTAAGATGATTAAAAGGGCATTGTAAAAAATTAATTGATGCCAAAATGAGCAAAAACGAAACCTTTCAACCTTTTACCCAAAAACAATTTTTCCGAAAAAAAAAATCTTTTCCAAATCAAACCATGAAATATGAAAATGAACTTGTGGATGGAAAACATGTTCAACCCTACTCAAGCAGTATCAGAAAAATGCTAACTGACCTCTGACCTTTCATACTATAAATTCTTCCCTGTGTTACTCTGTGTCAATCTATTCGTGATGAATATTTAATAAAAAGGAACTGTTAAGCAAAAGTAAAATTTCAATCAGAGCCACTCACTTTCTCTTCCTCTTTCTCAAGTAAGTCGAACCTGTTGATAAGTGCTTCCCTCTGGAAAATCAAAACGCTGCTGATATGAAAAACTTTTCTTTAAATTAAACAAAAAAAATTGTTGACAAAGAAATTTTGAAAAATTGTTTTAAAAAATTATATACGAATTGCTTTTTAAAAACGAGAGAAAAACGTAAGTAGAAATTTATTAAATTAAAGAGAAAAGTAAAATTAGGCGAGTGAAATATTCAATCAATTACTAGTTAATTAATTAAATTAATACAATTTAGTATAATTAATTCTAATTAAATTATTGCCACAGCAAAATGTTATCACAGTGACAGTAGCTGAGTAATTGTTATAATTATTAATTATTCTAATTAATTATTGTTTTCGGAAAATTCCGTATTTTAAACCTTTTATGTAGGTATTTAAGTGAATCTGGTGAAAAATTGGAGGAAAAATCTCAAAGTTTAACCCAAGCCATATGATGAATCAAATAGATACAAATTTTGAAATTCAACTTTCACTTGGTGAAAGGCTTAAATTACATACGGGAAGTTTGTGGTTGGTAGTTTATCAAGTCAACTAATCAAGTATTAATTAATGAATCAATTATTAAATTTTTAGTCGTCAAAAAGTTTCTTGCTAAATACGTTAAAACGTACACACATTTTTCTCGTGTGTCAAATAAATACCGTGGAGGGAAAAAAGTCAAAAGTATTAAAGCTTCGAATTGATTTAGATTTGAAAAGCTAATAAAAATTAGCAAGTGTGAACTGGGTTAATTAATTAACTAATTAGATTATTACTGCGTATAGAAGGTTAGAGCGAAAGCAAGAAAATATGAAAAAATGTGAAATTTCTTGTTCGTCTGTTCTCAGTCCTTCATTGAGAGTACAAGTGTAAAAATTAAGTGTAAAAACCTAAAAAAATCAGGGAGTGAAGCTTTTCAATATTTCTTTGAATACCAACTAAATTAAAAACATCTCCATTTCGAAATCTTAAATCATTGGCCAAATTGCATCACCGCTTTGAGTGAAATCAGTTTTATTTTGTAGAAATGAAATTATTTTATCAAAACATTTTTGTTGAATAATTTGAGGGCAAACGATGTTTCAGTGGATTTTGCAGAGATGCCTGAGCCCTTGCAAAAATGAAAACAAAATCGAGAACAAACAGAACATCAATAAAAAGAGCCGAGATCAATCTTTTTAGAAAGTCAAAATAAAAATCATCTCTGCAACATCCACTCAAGTCAAATTGCCCATTTACATAACAAACTCTGTAGCTTTCTATTACTTTGTACTTTCACTCATTCCATGCCTCATTTGAAAGGCAGATGGGAAAGTGGAATATTTTTTGTTGACTACAAAATAGAAAACATTTTTAATCCAACTGAGCAACTGAGTGAGTGACTGAGTCAAGTATGCACGTGGGTGGCGTTCAGTTGAATTACGTTATCAAACTCGATTCATTGAAGTGAATGCTAAGCAGAACGGAGTGAAAGGAATGAAAGAGAAAATGCTACCTTGTTTTGAGTGCGTGTGTTGAGTTGAGTTGAGTACCGCTGCGACTGTACTATCCATTATAATATTTAATGTAATGGTATATAATGATAATTAGATTTAAAAGAGAAAAAAATAATTATCTAGGTGATGGGAGAGGAAGTTTGGAGAGGAGAAAAATTTGATACGCTGCGAAAGAGTATTTTAGGGAAAGAGGTTCACTGGGGATGTCGTGATTAGAAAAGCGGACGGGTTTTCAGACAGAGCCCGGGTGGGATGCCAATTTAAAGTTAATTAAAGGCC
The DNA here is from genome assembly GCA_021029165.1 of Cyphoderus albinus. Classification (NCBI taxonomy): domain Eukaryota; kingdom Metazoa; phylum Arthropoda; class Collembola; order Entomobryomorpha; family Paronellidae; genus Cyphoderus; species Cyphoderus albinus. The sequence goes on along the minus strand of VYYJ01000089.1, from coordinate 111,736 downwards.
GAGTAGGGAAACGGGATGCTGTGCCTGCTGTCATGTCACAAAACAACCCGAAGCACTCATAAATACATATGATGATTCTTATCACCCTAAACTTTGTGAGAATGAGCGAGGGGAAAGTGGAGCCACAATATGGAGATGGAGCTAGATGGAGGTGGAGGTGGAGTGACAACCCACAACCGACAGTCGACCTCCTTTCTCACAACAAACAAAGATCACACAAGTCCCACAAGCTAGATAAACATTTGGCCCTAATTTCCAGGAATTATTTTTCAACCATTACACAATTCTCCCATATTTCCTTTGTTTTTCTTTCTTCTTCTCCTCCTCAATGCTACCTTCAATTTTCATTCCTTCTCTAAAGTTACGATAGTATCAAAACAGGAATAATTCACTTTCTCTCATTTCCAACAAAATCTCATTCCATTACCTTACCCAAATCCGTTTCCGCATCTAAATATTCTAGGTGTTGAGCATTTCGTTGATGATAAAACTTTTTTTTTGACAAAATGTAAATCGAGATGAAAATGTTTACCTGAGGAAAAGTCGTTGAGTTCAAGTTGAGTTGAATTTAACTGGTTTTGGGTTTCAAAAAAATGTTTTTGTTCCGATTGTTTACCTTTAAGTACCCATGTTGAAATGATTTTTTTCCAGGGACGGAAATTAAGTGGAGTGAATTAATGAACCAAAGTTAAAAGTAAAGTTCGAAAGAAATTATTTGCAAATGGAGAACGACGTCGGCAGAAGTCAAATTTTTTGAACAAAGTTTTAAAGGATGTCTGGTCTGGGTAAATTATCCAGGCTGTCGATTAATTAATTAATTAATAGTTAGCAAATTAAGATGTAGCGTAATTGAAATGGAACGGATGGAAGAAACTTACATTAAGAAATTGATTATTTAAATGGGATGGATTTGCATCTGCTCGGCGTTAAAAATTTGTATCATGGATGGGGGTAAATCAAATGCAGTGTATACAAGCAAGAGATATTTGATTGTCGCTCTATTACTGAAGATTATGGGTAAATTAATATAAATTAATTAATTAGAGTAATAATCATTATGAATCATGACTAAGTAAATTGTTATTAATGTAATTACAGAATTATTGCGCTAAATATTTAGCTAAGTTTTAAAAAGAATCACACGGCTATAAAATGAAATCTTGTGAATAAAGAAATCAAGTATTATGAAAAAAAGGGAAGAAAAAAATTTAATTATCAATTCTAGTATTGTAATTAAATTTGGTGCTCTCTATTACAAAGAAAAATATTGAGCAGAAATTTTGCTTCTGCCGCTTTGATATTGAACAAAAAATATTATTCATTAATTACTTGTATTTATCTTCTCATCTTACTTATTAATTAATTAATTAATTATTAATTGTATTATCAGTAAAAGATATTGTCTGTTTAATCCCCTTGCATAAAGAGATCCCTTCCTTCTCGAAAGAAACTCGAAACAAATTATTAATAAAATATATTAATTATCTTTAGTTGCCAATTGGAAACCTACAATTAAAAACTTTTCCCTTTGTAATATTTATTTCCACTGATGCATAAAAATTTCATGGTACATGATCACACAGAAACAAATAAAGGTTCGTTAAGGAATCAACAAATCTTGAGAAATTGAAGTAAATTTTTATAAAGAGTCTGCAATTATTTATTTAATTCCATTTTATCCTTTTTTACAAAATATTCGTATGATCTGACTAAACCTTTTCTTTCACTTTGACACGGACACTTAATTATCTCCATTTAATTATAATTAATTAAATATTATGATTAACCAGACGCGGCGAAATTCAGTTTTAGGTAGCTGTGTTCATTTGAGTATTATTTTGAGAGGAACGCATAAATGAAATTGAATACACAATATAAATTTCCGTTAAAATGCAATTTAACAGTGACAATGTTTTACAGTTGTGTTTAGTAGCCTTAATTGTTACAAATCTAGATGCAACACGTTTACAGCCACACTTTGTATTTTCGTCGAATTTAACATCGAACCTCTGGACTAAAATCTTTCCATGTGGAAAATGAAAACAGATTCAATCTTCTTAATTAGAACAATTAATAATGATAGGTAATCATAGTGAAAAAATCTGAATAGTTAATAATAATTAAATATTAGACTTATTGGCTTGACACGTATAAAGAAGACCGCCGGTTGCGCATGTGAGGAGAAAGAGAAAAGGTGAAAGTGGAAAGTGAAAATAATTTCTCAGTTTCACCTTCTCAACACTTTTCCCCATTTTTCTCTTTCCATTTTTGTTTCTATTTAACATTTCCTGTTTAATTATGCTGTAAAAATCCATTCGCCGCTTACTAATTACCATAGACTATTTAATTTATACTAATTAATGATTTAATTTTAGTATCTTAAAATCCTGTTTATTGTTAGCATTTTATTTCATAACTTTTGGCTCTTCATTTCATCAAAATATTTACAACACCTTTTTAAAATTGATTTTGCAAATTTATAACGTGATTCGTAGCAGATTTGATTTCTTACATAAAATAATTTTTATCAATTATTCGCAGTGTAGTGCAACTCACGACTTTGAATTAATCTTTGTCGTATTGTAGGTAGCCTCTCAAAGTTAAAACTATTTTTATTGAAATACCTGTGTAATGGAGTTTAATTAAAATTAAAAGTTTAGTATACGTACATGTTCGTACTACTTAAAAGCCTGCTAAGAGTTGCGTAATGAAATGTAGAGTATCTATGTATTTATCATAAAATGGACGCATCCACCTCCACCCTTTTCCTTGTCTGATTATTAATTTACTAATTAACGTTTTAATAGTACAGTTACATTTTTCCCGGAATTCTTCAATTAATGTAGATAGTCAGAATAATAATACTTTGCGTTTGAATATCTCTAGCTGAATTGATTACTTGAAATTTGAAGTTGAAGTCATTTCAAGTTCCAGAGTCGATCATGTTGTAGTGTAGTGTAATGATGGCAGAAAAAAACGTGCAACTTTCTCACTAAGATCTTCAACTTCTCAAGAAGAGATGGCGCCACCAACACTGACACCGCCTCGGCAAACTTTCACTTCGAAAATAGCAAAAGTTCAGAATTTGAAGTTTTTTCCCATTTAACTTTTCCATTTCTGTTTTACAGCAGTATTATTTTTTTGGTCGGTTTTGTAAACAGAAACTACAATGAAAGCCGTAATGAATGTAATTAATTAACATTTTTTGAACAGTTTACATTTAATTATTTTCCTGGCTATACAATTTAATACTGTTTTCTTGTTTCCTCGAGGTTTCTCAAATGGACTAAAAAATTAATTTTGATTTCTCCTACTATTTTTTTACACGGTGTAAGTAATTTCTTAACTTGCTTGTAAATTTCATACGAAGATGGTATTCGATTTGGCTGCGATGGGACTTCGTTGTCGACACTCGAGGCCCGGTGTCCAAAATGGTGGGGGTCCATTCTCCTTGTAACGGCGTTGAGCCTCGATACTCCGTTCCAATTTTCGTTGCTGTAATGGACACAAAAAAGAGAAAGTTAATAGAATAGAAAGTCAAGTGAATATAAAAAATCAAAAGCATTTAAAATAAGAGATAAAACTTTTCCACACATTACAAACACATCGTACACAGGATTTAAGAAAAAACAGAGAAAAGAATGCTGGTGAAAGCGATAAAAAGAGAAAAGAAAGAATTTTCATTGTTTTCAATTCTAGTTGATATTAGTTTGGCAACAAGTTGGTTTCACACTTACTCGTCGTGTACAAGCATCGTCGTGTCGCGAAATAATAATGCACTAAGATTTTTTTGTTTCTTTTTCACACATTTCGCGTTTCTCCGTTTTTCACTGACGAGAAAATGGGTTTTATGTGTGTATCGGATCATCATCGTCATGAACGTGCTCAATTCGCCATCTGGATGAAATGAGACCGAGCTCACCAGCAAATTGCGCCACGAGTATCATTACCACATAAGAGTCGCTCTTCTTAGAAACTTTTTTTTCTTTGTAAGTTGTAAGTAACGTAGTATATTTCTCCTTGTGAAAACGACTCGTCCTCTTTTATGACTCATTAACTTTAATACTTTTTCCTGGCAAAATATATTTAGATAATCTGGTTTTTATTTTGGGAACGAGTATGTCAGAGAAAGTGCAGCCGTTCTCTAAAGCGCTTATAGTATCTTCCTGCTTTCTCTTTATACCAACTCTGACTAACTCGAGTCCTTTTTTTCTTGGGAATCGATCCGATCAGATAAAAACAAGTCGACTCGCAAACTTCAACTCGCTCGCAGTTTGTCGCCTGCAAGAGAAGTGGAATTGTAGCGATGCGGAGAAAGAGACAGAGAGACTCTCGCCACTCCAAGTTTTTTTACCACCTTCCGGCTTGTTGTGACCCTTGTCCAACTTCCGTATGTGGAACATATGTTCTCCGGATGGAACGAATGTGCAGCAGCAAGCAACAGTATCGAATCGACTTTCTAATAAAAAAGTACAACTGAGAACAGCGACGGCAATGGTGAGGTCTGCAAGTAATTACGACATGGAGATAGGACAGTAGACATCCAATGGAGATGAGATTGGAAAAATTGGCGGAACAAATTAAAAATAGTTGAACCACTTCATAATAACACAGTTTCCATTTCCTTATTCATTGTGTTGCGACGTGAATGGAACGCGGGGCTCATTTTTGTCTTACTGCTTGCTTTCACATCTCACTGTTGCAAAATGAAGTGGCTCTTTTCTCTCTCTCCTTTCTCCTCTTGCTGGCTGTCATCGAAAATAATTTTCTCTGAGAGTGGCAACACACAGAGACTGACAAGAGTTTGTGCTTATAAAAGCTAATAATAATAACGGCAGCTGCATCACAGCAGAGCTGGCAAAGTGGAGCAGCTTGAAATGGACTGAAATGAAATGAATGGCGTATCGGCTCTCTCTCTCAGTCACTCTCCACTACTATTACATTACATTACTAAAGCAAACTTTCTCTCACTTCTCTCTCTGTCTCCATTTTTTCCTCCGGTCGTCCAACTTATTTTCCACATCGATTATACATAAAAAAAAGTGAAACAAGGGAGAGAAAGGGAAAAAGAAAATGTTTGTGTGTCAGAGTGGGATGGGATGTGGAGTGTCGCTCTGTCTTTCTTCTCTTCTTATGGATGGATGGAAATAGTGCCGGAACTCAAATTCTCGCTCAACTCAACTCACATTTTCCCATCTTTTTCATGCTCATCATCGGATCGGATATCGCATCCGGAAAAGACACAACGTGTCCATAGACATGCATAACATGGATTTTCCCCGTTTCTTCTTTCCGAGAGAGAGATTGTGTATGTGTGTATGTGTGCGAAAGAAAAGATCAATTTTATTTTTTTCTCACTTTCTCCGTTTCCTTTTTCTCCTCATAACAACATAACAAGAGAAAATATTCGGCGCTGAATTGACGGCCCACATATATCATCGGAAGCGACAGATTTATATCAGCCTTTTATTTTAGCTCTCTTTCACATCCGCCCACCGCGAACACAAAGAAAATCTTGTTGCTCCTTCCCACTTCTCTGCCACAGCTCTGAACGCAACATTTTTTTAGGCTCAACAGATTTTCACTCTCGCATAACAGAACATCATCATAGCAGCGACGCTTCAAAGCTGAGCCATTACCAAACATGGCGAAGGCGAGATGCGGGAACAAAGAACGAAATCCATCATTTTTCATGCCAATCTGCATGCAAATGTTTTGACAGGAGAGGCGAACTCGAAAAAAATGAAATGGAAGCAGAACATTGCATAATTTTAAAGTCGAGTGATAGAGAAATAGTGTAAATGGAGTAGATGAATATATTTTTTGTGAGTCGAGCCAAGTCATAAAATGATATTACTGTCAGTGTGAAAGCTCTGCTTCATTGATGGCACACACAGCCAAAAATCTGTTGACTGTTCTGCGCTTGAGATTTGATAAACACATAAACATAACTGGGGTCGTTCTTAAATGAGAATGTGACGCTTTTATCCAATTTTCATGATGATCCTGATAATAAGCTTTTAAAGTATTGTCGTATTTTATTCCTCTCAAACTTCCACCCACTTTCGCTATCAGTTTTCTTCCCTTTTGTGGGCCCACTTCACCTGTCAGACGCACAACATCACTTCTCGTGCTAACTTTCACTCTCACTTTCTCTAATTTCATTACGTTATATCACATCGTCACAGCAGAGCATTAAACAATTTCGCGATAGACGACAACCATGAAAAGATGATAATGATGAAGGTGAAAGCAGGGAAAGTCTTACTTGGACAGTATGCCGCCATTTGTCAGCCGCATGCCTGGCGATCTCCAACTGTCGCTGTCTCTTCAGTTGATGCTTCTTGTAGAAGACCTCGATCAAGATCAGAACCAATCCACCAACGATTCCTGTGCGAGAAAAAATGAGTTCCAACCCACGCTCATGATCATCAATACTACAGAGTTTTTTTTGTTTTAGAGTGATGAGAAAACTCACCTCCAGCGATGAGGTAGAAAGCATCGTGCATATTTTCCAGACCGAGAGTCGTTGGAACCTTCTGATCTATCTTACACGTTTTGGGCGGTTGACTTTCATCACGGTGTGGATTTATAATCCATTTATCATCCAGCTTCTCCATGAATCCACCTAAGATTTAAAAGAAATGAAAAAATGGTTCTCATCAATTCAATTTCTTCTGACAAATTATTCGGGGTGTTTCACAATCGCACGGAATCAAAAGAAATGAAAAATCTCGGCTTCATTTCTGCTCCGCTTGGCAAACAAGACTAGAAATAATTAAGGGATGAAAATGGCAATGGCACAGGCTGGGAAAAATTTGAACAGAGAGGAAAAAGTGAATTAAAAAATTTATTAAAAATCTTGATGGCACCTACAAACTGTCTGGCTATAAATAAACCTTGGTTCACTTTGAGAAAAAGTGCGACAAAATTATTAGTAAAAAACACGAGAGTTCTCAACAGCCACTTTCACTCATTCACTTTCACATTGTGTCAGTGTAGGCAGATACATGGTGTAGCTGCTTGAAGTGGGACATGTAACCCCTGAGAAAGAAAAAGGTCGCATTAATCGAGCGTGCATATTTCCTCAAGAGGAAGATAACATGCTCGAGAAAATGCTAATAGCTGAAGAGCACTCATTCATTTGCTGTACAACACTTTTCTCTTGTTTTCCCATGCCTACACTCAATTTTTTCTGGTCGGAAAATATCACGGCTATATTAAAGGAGAAAGTTCGTTTTTGGAGAAAGTTTCTTGTCTAATGGAAACTCTTAAGGCGGGTAAAAAGTAAGTGAGTCATTCTGCCCGCCAGTCTTCTGGAAAAAAAATAAAAATTTGAAGAGGAGCAAAAGGAACAAGAAGAAAACTCAGGTTTCTTCCATTTCTTTCTCCGAAACAAAATATGCGATACAATGAAAACGTTAAATGGCCGCCTACTTATCTCTCTCAGAGAGAAAAATATTCCTTTGCTTCATTCATGCACGCATGCATGCACAAGATGTAGAAAAACGAGGGAGTCATTTCTTTCTTTCTTTTCTTGTCTTGCCTTCTCAATTTCTTTTCTACTCCCTTCACTGAAAATGGCAATGAGATGAAATGCAAGTTTGAGATTCAGAGAAATTCTGGAGGAAGCTGTTTTGGCATTGACAAGGATTCCCACCACTTTTCTTTTTCTTCGCTCCGTTTAATTTCATCCTCTCTCATGAAGAAATGGAAAGGATAAAAATATCTTTTTTCTCTGTAAAAAATGTAGACGAAAGAGCGACTAGTTTTGTTTTACCCACAGAGAGAGATAAAAAGTGGAAGAATGCAGACAAAAGAAGAAAGTTCTTTTTTCTCTCTTACTTTTCTACAAAGAAATTATGATGACGGTGACTGACTCAGCTTCTTCAGCTCATCGTACCACACACTTTCTCTTTTGAAGAGGCGATACAGGAAGAAGAGAAAATGCAACTTTCTTTTTCCATTTTCTGTAATCTTCTTACTCTCAAGTTGGAGAAGGTGAGCTTTTGAAATGTGATTTGTGAAATTTCTCAAACTGGCTTTAACTGGAAGAAATTTAGTAAGTACATAAAAAGGAAATGATTTATGCACCATGAAAATGTTCCTTTCCAGCAGGCAACCAAAACATCCATTTCAAATACATTTCCCCTCCTCGAGACTAAAAGGACGAGCAGCAAACGAGAAAAGGAATAACGATTCATTTGCTCTAGAAAATTTATTCTGCGGGTCATTAAAGCGCTCATAAAAAAGTTGCTCTTGTCATTGCACCGCACCGTTGCCACTGCAACCAGGCTAACCACTACTGCACACACAAAAGACACTTTCTCTGGAGACGGCAGAAAAATAAAAGAACTTTCTCTCTGTCTCTCTGGAGGCAACTAAGATGGTAGATGTGATGTGGTTGTGTGGAGTTTGAAGTTGTGGATGCATGTATTTATTAAAAGCACTTGAGCGCTCCTCTTTCCAGTTTACTCCATTACATTACTCGCCTTCCTTGTTTCAATATATGAGACATTAGTGTACTCCACTCGCTCGTGTTCAGTCACAACGCTCCTTCTTTATTATTATCATTATCGTCTATTTTGTTGTGCTCAGCTTTCACTTCTCCCAAAACTGAAAGAGAAAACTCGGAAGAAGTTGCATTTTTCCAGTTGCCTTCCTCTCCAGCCAACCTGACTCCATCCGTCCAGATAAAGGAGAAAGCAAGAAGGAAAGTAGGGAGAATTCAAGTTCTCAGCTTCTCCTTAATGTCTATCTAGTCCTTCGCTGGAAAACTGCTCCTCCGCGGCCTCTTTGTCATCATCATGTTGCCACTTACTTTCACTTTGTGTCTCAGGTTTGCTTTCTCTTTCTCCATTTTCTCCTTCCGGAGAATAAAAATAATCTTCGTATTCTAACACTCTCGGACTTAAAACTTTCTCCGAAAACTTTCTCCCTCTTTAAAGCATGTAATTCATATTTCAAAAATTTCTCTTTCAGCTTTATCTCTCTTCCGTCACGCAATCAATAATAATAGTATGTAGTAGTAGCAGTAGTAATGATAATTATAAATGGTGGGTTGTCAGAGGAAAATGGTGAGACACGCGACACACTTAAGAGAAAGTAGAGTAGAAATAAATGTGCGCTGTCTCTTCCCTTTCATAAATATGGAGGAGATCAAGTGAAAAATGAGGTTGTAAAAACTATCATCACACAGAATTGAGCCGTCTGCTCTCTTTTTATTCTTGCTCTTGGGAGAGAAAAACACTTTTCAATCTTTTGTGTGAGTGTGCACACATTTTCTTTTCTGCTTTCTCCACTGAAAACTCCAGCAAAGAGATGGGCTGAATTGAAATGAATCGCGGGCTGGAGATGAAGCGAGGTGATAATGACTGTGTAATTATGTAAAGCGCAATCGTTTTCTCGCTCTCTTTCTCTCTGAAGAGTTATTAAAATTGTTATAGATGAAGCAGCTAAAAAATTCCTCTGTTAAATGTTAAGCGTTAAGTATGCCCTGTGCTGCTCTCATTTTCGAAAATCCTTGTTTTTTTCTCTCCTGCTCTCTCTTCCATGAATGGGTTGAACTGGAAGGAGACTGGTTGAGAAAAATTAATGGCACTCGTGTGCTCAAGCAGCCATAAAAATAATGCTGATAAGCTTTCACAACGAATGTGGTAGTTACTACCACTTGTTATTACTTACATTCAATTAGTCACTCCAATCACAATCATTTTCCCTTTATGTGCTTGTGTGAGAAAGTGAAATTTACCTGAAATATGTGAGATTTAAAAAGATTTTAAAGCTTACTTTCATGGAACTCGAGAATGGCGAGGGTAACTTCGTTGGCCCAAGGTGACCCCTTCTGAAGGCCAATGGCGTACCCAGATCGACCGAACAGCTCCCCGGAAGTCATCAGGTCACAGTCTTGAGCAGCTTCATATTGAAGTCTTGAACTATCCCAGATAAACGCCCCCAGGCTCCTGTACACACGCAGAAAGAAAAGGATGAGCGAAATTTGCGGAGAAAACGGTTATTAATAAAAGAGGCAGAGAGAAAGTTGTTTATTTTACTTTTAATCAAATACGCAAACGATTATCACACTTTTCCTGCTCATATTAAGACATAAAGAGGGGATTTGCCAGGTCGGAGCATTTGCTAAGTGGTAATAGCCCAAACAGAGGCATTGCAAGTTTGGAAGACGCAGCTTCCATTTCCAGCCTGATGTTCATTTGATGAATGTGAGTGAGCGCTGTGTGCATTTAATCTTTGCACAATATCCTCTAATATAATTCCATTCCATCATTCATTTCATTGCGTTTCATGTAACCTTCTCTCAGTGTATTTTTAGCTTTTTCTCTATTTATTATTTGCTCGAGTGGATATGAGCAGTGCTCATTGAGCACGCAACTCGGCAAAACCAAACCAACTCGGCCCGCATCACCAAGCCCTTCGCAACGCAATGAAATGGCAGCTCTCAACTTAACGTTACTTTTACGCTATTTGGTGTGTTCCAGTAACAAATTGGATGATGTGCACGCACCAGCCTGGAATTATTCATTTCAGCGAATCTCTCTTTTCTCTTACTCACTCACTCAAACTCAACTCCAGTCCAAACTTTCCTCTCTGCTAAATAGAAACTCTCCTACAGCGAGAACAGTGCAGTGGAATGATGGTATCAGGGAAAAGGACAAAGCTCAGCGGGGATGCCGCTTTCTTATTGCCTCCTCTCCCACTTTCTCCGTCAGAGTGATACATTTTTATGTTTCTTTCATGCACTCCGTATTCAGGAGAATAAAATAAAAACCCGTTCACGTTTTAATCAGCGCCATAAAACACTTATTACAACTCTTATTAAAATGGACACACACCGAGTCTCGGAGAAAGCTGCGAAGTCAAGGGGTCACGATCTTTTGCAACTGTGACAAAAGTGGAAGCTATAGCTTTAAATGCTACATACAACCATTTTGTAAAGAGAAAGCAAGGGAAAAGCAGGATTCTGCGTCACCACCACCACCACCACTTGAGAAAACAGCACGCAACAATTTTTTATGTAGTAAAAAGTAGTAAAAAAATTAGGCAGAAATAAAATTACTTGCATTGCAGTAAGAGTCGAAGACTACGTCACATCCTAAATAGGGGGAAAGGTCACGTCGAAATAAACGGTTCCACTTTCCCCAATTACCCAGAGATGAGTAGAATTGAGTTTTGTGGGAGGACTTGATAATTGAAAGAGAAAATATTACAGTGACAAAATAAAAGGGGATGAGACAATTTTAGGTTGGGGAATCTCCGGTGGTAAGTGAAAGCACAATTTTTGGAGTGATCTGGGCGGTAAAAAATGGCCAGGGTGAAAGGGCAACGATAACAATAACAATGAAAATAATAGTAATAATAATAAAATAATAATGGTAATCAAGCCGCTCATTTTCTTTTCTCATGACGAGAAGACTTTTCACAAAATAGCTTCATTCACATGCGGGGCTTGGCTGAGATAAGGAGAGAGAAAGCGGAAGGAAATGATGATGAAAGGCATGTTGAGCAGTGACTGTCATTCATTCACTCATTCATTCCCAGACACATTATCATTATGACTTATGTGCAAGCAGAGAAAAATGGGCAGAACGTGCGACGCTCTCTCTAAGTGGAATTGGAGGGCGTCGTAGTTTCTCTTTGTGGAGATGAGGATGGATACAGGAGCGAGGGAAAGCAGAGAAAGGATAATTTTTGGGTCCACTGAGCTGAACTGAGCTGACTGACTGAGTAAAAGTCAAAAAGGAGAGATAATCCTCGTGTAGCCCGTTTTTCCCAACCGGCGCGTAATCCTCTTATAGCGAGACTCCAGCTTGACTTTGTTTATTTGGAACGGGGAGAGAGTAAAAAGGAGAGACATTGTCATTTTGTTTACCGTTTTTTGACAGCGTCAATCGCCGCCTGGGCAGTGTCGTAGTTCATTCTCTCCATCACCCGGTACATATTGGACAGCTCGACTTGACGGCGAAAGTACATCTCCACGGCGGACCCTTTCACCGTCGAGTAATTAAAGTTACTCGCTGGATTGCGCAACTGGAAAGAGAAAACCCAGAGGGAAAAATGAAACCTGGTTGAAAGTCATACAGTGCAGTTACATCAACTTGTGTTATTTTCTGAGAGTAGGAGAAAAGAAAATAAGTGATATTTATATGAAGTGGATTGGGAGTGAAAATGGGGAAAGGGAGTCGTTTTCTTCCTTCCTTTCCTCTTGCTTTCACTTTTCACCTACCCGATTGTCGTGAATGCCGGAGATGATGGCTTTGGGTCTGTCCAACACTAGGAAAGCTGCCAGGTTAGCAGTGTACGAGGCGACGATGATCATGGCGAAGCCAGCCCACACGATTCCCAGCACTCGAGCCGCAAAACTCCGCGGGGTTCCTGGGGAAACCGTCAAACAAATAAATACACATTTATTTCCCAATACTTTGCAGTTTAGGCTGTTGCGAGTCCCTGCTCACTCAAGCTAACTCGAACTCTCTCAGCTTCGTTTCATTACAATACACTGTCAGTTGCTCACAAAATTGGAAATAATAATAACACTAACGAAACGAGCAGTGCTTTCTCCTCCTTTATTTTATTCCAATGTTACAAAGAATTGTTGGGTGAACTGGGATATTCGTGGAGAATGGATTATATGATTACATATTGGAAATTCATTGAATTGGTAGTTTCGAGTCGAGATCGAGATTGGGATCATGTCGGGACAGACGTAGAGATCTGGAACTAGATCTCGATCACGTTTTTTATCTCAACCCTGACTCACTCACTCTCAAAAGTAAGACTACATAAAAACTGGTTTGGTTGCTGGATCTGCCTACCTAAGTAAATCTAATGGCGTCGAGGGAAAGTTGTAAACAATAAGAGAGAGGGAAAAAGCAGCGATGCATAAAACATGTGCCTGGCCTGAATGGATGTGGCGGAGTGGAAAGTATATCACCATTTATTTTGACAACTAACATTGCACTACACATGGAACACACAAAACAATGAAAGTGAGCACACTCGAGCACACGCTCCTTCTTTTTTTAATGAGCAGCAGCAGACGCAAAATGCACAAGAATGAATTTCCCCTATTAGTGCATATCAAAGACATTTCTCCTCTTCAAGCTTTCTCTTGTTTAAAATAGAAAATCTCGCAATCAGTATTCAGTGTACACATTAGATAAAAACGAGCAGACCTCTTGGTATAAGTGGGGAAAGATAAGCGAGAAGGATAAGCACATTTACTCTAGCCGTGCTTTCTCTTTGCATTGTTTTATCTCGGTAAATAGTACCTTCTCCAATGCCCGAGTTGAGGAGCACTCCCCAAGCGAACCAAATGGCTGAGGAAAGGTTGAGGGCGTCCTCCTCCGTGCCATCCATGTTCGCAAGACGGTAGCGACCAAATGGCGAAAATCTATCGAGGAGGTAAAGGGCAAGCGCGACAATGTGAACGGAGACCATGACGAGAATCCAGAGTGAGCCGCGAAAAGGCTGCAGGAACGACCCGAAGTTTGGATCCTTCCTTTCCTGTTTTTGAAGAGAGAAAAAAGATTAGAGAAAGGATGTCATTTTTAGCATGCATCACACAGAGAGCTTGCCGACGACGACACGACGACGAACGAAGACCACAAAGAAATTGTATGAAAATTAAAAAAAGTTTGACACAGACGGCGTAAAACGTCTATGAAAGTGTTGTTGAGAAAATATGACGCCCTTTTTATTTTTCCATGGTTTTTTACTAACAGACAATCAAACGTTTTTCTCTTTTGTGTAAGCGGAAAGCTGTGAGGAAGAGAAGGCAGAGAGGAAGTGAGGCATGACTTTCTCCGGCAGAAAAGAAAGTAACTACATGACTTGTTCTGGCTGCTTTGTCGATGGGAGCGAGTACAGACAGTAAACTGGGCACATTCAATATAAATAATTTTCAGAAAGAAAGGGAAAGTGGTGAAAGTGGTACGAGGATAACTTTCACTTTTACTTAGAATAATATACTATTTATTATATGCATGTATGTGCATTCATAGGTAATATTTACAGTAATGCCTTTGCCTTTGCTTTTCCCACTGTGATGCTTTCTCCTGCCGTTTTACTTTCATCGAAATTCATTCAGAGGGAGGAAGGGGACGAAGGCTGAGATAAACATACCCCAGCCATTATTTCCTTTTTATGGGACTCCTTTCTCTTGAACATTGAAACGGCTTGCGTTTAGATTTTCATTCCATGTACTTACATAACCAGAAGAGAAAGTCGCTGTTGGCCGTGCTTTTGCGAGACTTGTGCGATTCTCTTATTTCTAAAGAGGAGAAGTCTCGGTAAGTAGCACGGAGAGAAAGGAAAATAGGAGAAAGTGAGAGTGAAGAGAAAGAACAGAGCAAAGATTGATTAGACTTTATAATGTTATGTGAGTTGTGGAGTGAGTGAAGATATTTTTTGCTCAACTTTCAAAAGAGTAATGAAAATGGATCCGGCAGTTGGATAAAATGCTCTCTTTAAGATATCTCTCTCCTTTTTTCTTGTTTTTTCCTTATTCCTACCGTTTTGATGAGAATCGTTATCCCTTGGTATTTGAAAGGCTTGCTGAATTCGATAACTTGCGCCCTTTCCGGAGTGATGGTGAGCGGCGCGACGATCATCTCCGCCTTCTCGTTCACCAGCTCGCCTATCAGCCCCGTCCACTCTTTCTTGCCAGCTGCGAGTTGTAAGAAAACGAGAAATTATGAAAATGCAATAATTCAAAGAAAATATTTTCCCACGTAAGACAAAGGAGAGATTTGACTCTGTGCAGAGACACACGCACCTGTTCCATTTTTTGTGATGCAGCTGCCAAACTGGCCGTCAGGAGCGAGGGCAAGGGACGCGGTGAAATTCATCCGTTTCTTGAGTTCCGTAAGTAAGTCTATGCAATAGCCGCGGCAGCAGTTCATCACGACGGGACTCACTGGAAAAACATGGACACAAAAGAAGATATTTGTCATTGTTGTGAGTATTTTGGAGAAGACGAGGATAAAGGAATAGAATGAGATACATTTCAAGGAAATCATAGTGTTTCACAATAATAGTAGAGCAGTAGTAATAATAATAAAATGTTGAAAAGACTTTCGCCGAAAACTTTTACTGCTACAAATAACAATAATAATCATAATCATAACATAACAGTAACGCTTATGAAGAAGTATTATGACAAGGACGGAGGAGAAAAGTGAAACGAGAAATTATTTGATTTCTCCTTTCCTTTCCCCATCCACTTTTCTTCTGCTTTCTCCTTTGAAGCAAGTGGCGAAGGGAATTCCACGAGGTCCCCTCTTGTGTGACAAATCCAGTCACTTTCTCCTTCTCCTATTTACAAACGTCAAGTTGAGAACAGTGAAAGGGGAGAAAGGAGGAATTTCGGAATTGATATTGATTCCTGTTTCACATTTTCTCCTTTTTGTTATACTCGATCGGCCTCCTTTGCTTTCTCCTCGGTTTTTAGTATCTTCATTTCCCTCCATTATTTTTATCGATGGCAGTCTATTTTCCGTAATTGAAACGAAAGAAAAAAAAGTAGAATAAAATTGGAAAATACCAGAGTCGGTGGTGTTGTAATGTGGACAAGGCTCCTCGTCCCGCTCACATTCGCTGCTGTGCAGCACTGGACGCACAAAGACAAAGGGGACTTCTTCTATTGTCAACACGCGGAGATGCGTGGGGATGATGAAGCCCGCGGGCTTGATGCGACTGCCCCCTGGCCAAATTATCTTGTTGTCGTCTATCGACAATGCCATTTGTTTCCTCTCCTGAAAGAAGAAAAAATCAATTTTTTCTCATTTTTAGAACCGGCCAAATTACAATGAAAAAATCCATCTTTGCAAAGGGAAATTGACACGGGGACAAAAACTTTTCTACTTTCCTCAAATAACTCGACTCGACTTCTCAAATAAATAAATTTCTCTTGTGAATTGTTCTACTTTGGAAATTCTATGCTTAAGAGGATCATCATGTTTAAGAGAAGGAAATTCAGTCCACTTTCACTTTTCTTTGAAAGGAGGGAGTCACAAAAAAAGATGACAGGAAATGGAGACTGACAGAGAGAAATTGAAAATAGTTCGAATAGCACATCAACATCAAGAACAGGAAGCTGAGCAACAAAGTAGGAGTAAGTTGAAGCTCTGAGTGAGTAAAAGTGAGCTGATAGATGAGCACTAGACATTAGCAGCGATTATGCTTTGATTTGAAAGACACGGCAATTTTCTGTCGCTCGCTTTCTTCTCCGCTGACTTTCCTTTCATCGCTAATTATATTTCCGGAGTGGAATTTTTACTAGCACAAAATAAATAAATTAAATCTGATATTATCCAGGACCAGGTACATTACTGGGGGAGATGTTTTTAAACTGAGACGTACCCCTCGGCTTGTTTTGATTTGATCTTATCGTTAGCAGGGAATTGGGGACGCGGAGGGAGGAAAATGAAAAGAAAGCTGGGAGAAAGTGAGGGACTTGACTTACATGGGAATAAAGGTATTGTCCAACGGAAACGCTGGCACTGCGTTTGTCTGACTGGAAGTGAATGTTGATGACGTGGTACTCTGCATTGATTCGGTCTCCGCTCTCGTCAAACACGACTTTGCCCGTTTCCCCATCCACCAGCTCCTGCTTCTTGATGTACCTTCATTCATTCCACGGAGGCAACAAGAGAACAACAAGTCAACGACAAGATATTTTTTACATTACTTTATTTTCCAGGTGGATCCTATTCTGAATACATCGTTTAAAAAAGGAAAAATGGAAAATTGGTTTATGTAAACAAAATTGTGGAGGCTCCACTGAGCACAAGTAAACCATAATAAAATAAGATGGGAAAAATAAGCCTTCAAATTCCGTATTTATTCTGTTCCTCAGGAAATGGATATATCAAGGATTTCTTATTATTTCCTTTTAAAAAGGTAAACCTACGCTTACTCAAGAACGCAGCAGCGCAAGGTTCACTACACACAGACTTTTAGCTGAGCTCAACTTTGCTGAACATCTTTTGCCTTTCCCTTTTCATACTCACTCTGACTCTAATCTAACTACTGCGATGCGACGTACCTAGAAGCATTTTGCTTTCTCCCAAAAATAATAATAACTTTCACTCTTGTAGGGAAATCAGAGGAAAGGGCAAAGTTATCTGCTCTGTTTCTCCTTTGTTTGGTGTTTGTGTGTTCGACAAAAATAAGAAAAGGTAATTGGAGGAAAGAAAATCCCAATAGTCAGCTGCTGGCAGAAATTGTTCGCTCTGTGCTGCTCGCTATTTTACTTTATTTGGAAACAATGTTTTCCTATTAAGCCGCTTCTCCTGGCTTTTGCTGTTTCCCACTTTTTTTCTTTCCTACACATAGTTTAGTTGCTTACTTTCACTTGTTTCTTGCTTATTACGTACAACCTGAAACTTTTTCCTGACTTGACACGGCATCCTCCTCTGTTCTTCTACAAAGGATAAAGAAGAATAGGAAAAAGTTTCTCTTTCTTTAGAAGAAAAAAACTCTCGATCAGTTAAGCTAAGGAGAGCAGTAAAGTAAGTAAAAGTTGTGAGGAAAAAAATGGAGTGGGTATGGAGTAAAGAGTAATGTAATTCTGTTCACTCTTTGCGTTTTCATTCTCTAAATATTAGTTTTAACTATCTTATTACGCAATGCCTTTTTTATTTGATCTTCCGATTTTTTGTGGGAGTGAGTAGCGAAGCCGAAAGAAAGAAAAAAGGAAATACATGAGTATGTAGAAAAATAAAAAAAGATTAAAGACTGGGTATTGAGACTAAGAATATTTTTTTGTTGGAGACAAACTCGAAAAGTTTCTTTCCCGTTTCCCACGTCGTGGCGGTGGCATTGCAGTCGCTGGGTGCTTCCAGAATTCTTTCCCCCAGATACATCTCCTTCAAAGCGGCAGCAAACACGCGTCTGTTTAAATTGAAGAATAAAATTTGTAAACGATTTTATTTCATTTTGAATGTTTCCTTTTGTTATCAAAAATTATCCAAAGTTGTGAAAGAAAAAAAATCCCAGTAAATCCTAAGTGACAGCGGTCAGCCTGTCGCGACTGTGTCAACATTTACTTTGGAATGGAAATAATAAATGGTTTTATTTGGAAGATGAAAAAAGTTGTCAAGTAATTTGTTAGGTGTGAGTGACGTACAGGCTGTCGTTGATATGGGCCTTTTCGTTGGTGGCGTTGAGAAGCTTAATGCCAAGTGCTCCTTGGGGAATATCTGGAGATTGCAAAAGCTGCTCTGTCACTATCCACACATGACCACTCCCCGTCAGATTGTGAGACGCTGCCGCTTTGAATATCGCTTTCGCGTCGTTCAAACTGAAAACGTACAAAAAACAAATTCACTACACAACTTCACTCCAGACTTCATTTTCATTTACTAATTCACTCTTCCATATATGGACAACTGACGTATCCACTTCACATACGTGCAAGTTTTTAAACTATTTAGCTACGAGTAGCCTAAGTAGCGAGTTTTATGTTATGAAAATTCTCTCGAGACATTATACTAATTAAACTACCAATGTATCCTGCCTAACCTCGAGTTAATTGGATGGTGTGACCGCACAAGAAGCTGCCTCTTTCTGCGTACATCTACAAGTCAAGCGCTTTCCTTCCAATTTGTCACTAGATTACTGCACGCCGAAAGGCAATGGGAAAATGGACTTGAAAACTACACTACGAGGCATATACTGTACCAAACTGGAAGACAACAGAGACGACCTTTTTCGATTTGGGTCATGGTCTTGGTTTATTTGATATTTTATCACCGCCCAAACATGACCTTCGTCATTTTTGTTGCGTTTAAAAGAAAATGTGAATTTTAACTAGTCGGAGTTACTGAATTTGAAATCTTGGGCTTAACTTGGTCGATTTTTTTATCTTCCTGTGCCAAATTAGCTGAGAGCCGGATTTGAAGTTAATACGGATGTTGGAAAAGTTGTGACTTTCACTTTTCATCATTTATTCCTTGACTGTGGCAAACCACACGAGGTATTTTTCAAGTATTTTATTTCAGGTTTTTGGATTGCCTTTCCAAGTTTGAGGTAGTTTTTTCCAATGAAATATGATTATTTGATCCTACTTCAAAATTTATGATGTAGATGTAAGGAAAAAGATAAAATAAAAGATTTTTTAAATTCTAAACTAAACAAGGTAAATGTATAGTAATTCCTCAATTTTTGGGACTCTTCGACCACTTTTCTTCTGAGTTTCCACCGAAAATAAAACAGGTTCAGCTTCAGCTCTGAAATGCGACTGCATTTTGCTACGTTTTCCCTAAATTTTTGATAGGCTGCCAACTGTCGACGGAGTGGAACATTGGAGAAAGTTTTTATTCCTTTTCCAGGGAAAAACAAACAAAATAGTTTAAAATGTTTGGCCAACGATGAAAGTTTTCTTGAGTCTTAGTCAGTCAAGTCAGACAGTCAGATCAGATGATGTTCACTCAGAAAGAAACATCTTCTAAGAGTACCTTTTTTCGTCGTGACTGTGTGACATGAACACACAGAGACAGTGGGGCCAGATGCTGTTTCACTTTTTTTATTATAACACTATTCTATTAAGTAGAACATTTTCAGAATGTCATTTTTGTCCAGATGTTTCTAGTCCTCAGAGGAAATATTCACCTGATCCCTTCAAAGTTGACCAGGAATAACCTGCACATTTTACTGCTGCGAACATAAATGGCGACAGCGTCTTTCAGCCGCTTCTGGCTTCTGATGTGAAGCCAAAAGCGGCACATGTTCAAAAGTTTTCCATTTTAAGAAAGTATTATAGAGGAAAAGCTTAAAGTTAATTTTTTACAAATTCTCTACACATTGTCAACTCCTACTCTCAAGTTGTAATAAAGTGACTCGGAATTTACTTAATGTTCTTTAATGAATGAATGAATATATGAATAGGAAAAGAGAAATTTGAAATTTCTTGTAACCTGGCGTAGAGCAGGTAGACACGAGCCTGAGCATTTTTGAGCTCTTCCAGTTTCTTAGCGTAATTATCTGCTCCAGGTTCCAGCTCCACGACCAACTCAATCTATAAAAAAAAAGAAAATGGAGTTTTTTTTTTGTAAAACTGTGCACGACAAGATTGAGCATCTTTACGTTTAGATCTAGTGACAGTCATTATTGCGATTGCTATCATAACATAACAGTAAAAGGAGAAAGTGGAACGGAAATGGAATGGGTTTATCGTCGCCCCGCATGCAAAACAAAATGTGATTAAAATGGAGATTAGGAACTGGCGGGAAAAAATAGAAATAGGTGGAATGACATGTCATGAAATAAAAGAGGGGAAATGAGCAACATCTCAGTTTCCGCTCATGTCGTGCCTAGCGTCCAAATAAGCTTGAATAAATGGTAAATTGATGCCTGCAGGTGGGCGGGGAAAGGGGATTTCTCTTCTTTCTCCGGAGCAAAGGAGGGAATTAAATTGGGCATAAAATGAAGCAAGGCTTTAGTTAGGCTATGCATTAGTAGTCGCGGGGCAAAGAGGAAATTCGTTGAGGAAACAATACCTTGATTTCGATATCATCTTCCAGATTCTGTGCATTGGTCTGGAAGCGACCAAGGACGGATCGCCCATCTGTATCGGAAGAATGGAGAAATATCACTTTTTCGTAATGGAAATGCTTCAGAATCTCCACCCAGACGTCGGCTTGATGCGAGTATGGAGGGACGGTGCGAAGGAACGACACGTGGATATTCTGAAAAAATTAGTATCAAAATATTTTATACCGAAATTTGACAAAAATGACAACAAGATTATTTCCCAAGATTACATTCATCGGAAATGTATTTTCAGAAAAGTCAATTTCAGTACACCTAATGTTTTCTCTTACAATTTTTCACGCTCCAGTGAGCAGACTGAATGTATGTACAACACAGAGGAAACTGTCGTTTTTCTTGGCTTCTTATGTCATCTTTAAAGAGGAAAGTAAAACCGTTGAGGGTAGGCGACTACCGCAAAGACCGCGGTATCGGCTTTGGGATTCTGCGCTTTCACTTAGGAGAAAAGACTCACATTTCTATACTGTAATGTAATGAATACGTATGTATCTTTGCTTTCTCCTGAATAAACCTGGAACGGTGAGGTTTCCCCCGGAGGAATCCTCCGCAATACACACAAAGAAAGTGAGCAAAGAAAAATGTAATTATGACCCATCATTTCGACAGATTCTCAAAGTAAATCTGGCATCAGTATGACGAGTGAACTGGGACGAAAACAGTAAAGCATGATGCATCATCATCATCATCATAATAATGGGATCATGTTGAAAATTTTTTGTTACATATTACATTTCTCCTTTGCCATTGGAAAGATTCGAAAAGTTGGAAGTACTTTCTCCGAAAATAACTCGGCAAAAAAGTGAATCACGTCATGATCATGATTACGATCACGATGTTGATGCTGACGTTGTAGTAAATACCTTTATGAAATTACAGGTTGGAAAGAGAAAGCTGAGACGGAGTACAGGGAAAAGGCACGATTTTTTTGGGTTGAAAAAAAAAATGTAATCACCATAATAATCAGAGATAATATCATTGCTAGCTCTTTTCTCTCAATTTATTTGTGTGTGGTAATTTGATTGTAGGCAGTCTTTGTCTGACTTTTCTCCCAGCATCAGCCACAAAGAAAAGCTGAGGCGGAGTGAGCAAACTTGTTTTAAAAGTTAAGACAGCAGAATGACGAACAACAGGAACAACAGGAGAAATGAATGAATAGCGGCGGTAACGCCAGCAACAGCAGGAGAGACGCAGCTGTTTTCTAGTGTTTTCTGAACAGAAAGTTTCGAGCCTCTAAACAATGCATGAGACGAAGGTTCTGGCACCGTGGAGACTTTAACCAGAAGGAACAGCATTTTGGTAATGGAAAACAGAAATTTTCTCTTTTTCAGTGAAAAGTTTTTGGGACACGGCTGGTAAAGCAAGTACCGTGTACTTACATAAATAATTTTCTGGGAGAGAAAAGAAAAGTGGGTGAGTAATTTGAAAATGATGGATTCAACTGCACACAGAGAAAACGATTGATGTGCTCTCTGTCGAATATCATTCATTTGACGGGCTCCATCATATCACATTCGATCGCACAACATCAAATCACATCACAATCACAAAGTCTGAAAATCGAAGTGGACTTTTGCAAAGGAAAGAAATTTTGAAATCAGATGGAATGGGATTGTTTTTTTTTTCTTCGCACTTTTTTTGCGATTATGTGTTATTTTTTTGGGAGAAAATGAGGAATTGGCGAAATATAATTTTTATTAGAGTATGAATTTGGAGAAGGCGTAAAAAACGAAATAAAGTGAGTAATAAAGAGAAAGGAGGTTTTGATGATGTTTTCTCTCCATTTGATAAATCATCGAAGAGCATTTTTCTGATGACGTACGTACATGGATTCTTTGCCCAAAGCTGAGGAATTTCCCCTGCCTTTTTTTGCAAATTGCACGAATGTTATTCTGTTGAAGTTGGAATGCTTTGCGCGGTGCTGTGGTATCATCCCCTGAGACCGTAAATAAAGTGAACACCAAAATACATGCCCGGCATTCAATTCCATCATTCCATTACGTAGAAAACAGCCCACTCGACAGAAATATTTTCTATGGATAGACTGAGTCCAGGTTGCGAGGAATTTCCCTGCTTTCTCTTTCTTTTTGTACTCCACGAAAGCGCGTCACTCAACAACGATCAAACAGGCAGGCAAAGTCCATCTGCTCTCTATCTCTTTCGCAGGTCAGCGTGTACGTATGTAGCTGGAAGTAAGACGAGATCTGGTTTACTCTGGGAACGAATCAGAAATTGTTGGAGTCTGGGATCCATTACTGTGGAAAGTTTTCCATACTGCGGTGTCATGACGATAATAGATTTCACCTTTGATGAGGTTTGTGTCCTTAGAACCAATAATGTTCTGATACGACTAATAATTTCTAAAATGATACAAGAGGGAAATGATTGGAGCAGAGATGAGACGGGGTGAGAGAGACAGGAGAAAGTTAGAGGATTTTGCAAATGAAATCATTACTCAAGTCACACCTTTGATGATTTGCTCTTTTGAGGCGTTTCCAGTACTTAGTAGCACATCGCATTATATTCTACTTCGTACTTCATTATATTATGGGCTTTAGCCGCATTCGTTTGCTTTTCCTGTGAAAGCACATCAATGCAGAGGATATTATCTGAGTGCTTGAATCTCCTTCAATAATAATATTATCATTATCCATCTCGTTCTCTTTCTCCATATTTTATGCAGCTCCTGTGTGATGTTGTGCGATGATGCTAGGCGATGTGATCATCAGGAAAATGTGGAGCCGCTGGAGAAAACAGGAACAAAGTGAGCGAGCGAAGCTTTCATTTCGAAAACTGTAAATAAAATCTAACACAAAGAGAGAAGAGTGAAAGCAGATGATGATGGTCGGTCTCGGTGTGAAAGTGCCTGTCAGCAAGATTGTAATTTCATTTCCTGCCTCCTCATCCACCTTGTATGAACGCAAGTAAAAGATGGAGCGAGACACTTGCATAACACACAGATACAACTCTCGTTTCATCTGGCAACCGCTCGCTCGCTCATTCCGTTTCATCCAACCGTACAAAATAATGCCTTTGCTTTCACTCCTCTACCTCTGCCCAGCTTTCACCCTCTTCACTCACTCATAAAACTATAATCAGATTGTGAATAAACTGTTGCTGTAAACTGCGACGCCCCAGCCGTACACCAATAACCTCATATTAAATACTAATATGCAGAGACAGCGGGACACGGAGAAAGTCACACATGATATTATTCGAAATGTCATTAGTGACAATGGAAATGCCTATTATTAGAAGTAGCGTTAAATAAATATTCACAGTGACGTTGACGACGAGTAAATGAATACCTACGTATTTCAAAATAAGACTGAAATAGAACTGTGTCATTTTGATTCTCATTTGGAGGCGAAGGATAAAAAAGGTAGAAAGTAATAAAAAGCAGCGGAGAAAAGAATTCTAATGTCTCTCAATAAAAAACAAAGCTCTTGAGTTTATTAGCCAAGTAAAAGAGGCTTAACTTTCAGTCGATAAAACTTTACATCTCAACTTTCTCTGCTTTCTCTAATAATTTTATACCTGTCTGATAGTATTTTCGGGTTTTTATAGAAGAATTGGTCTCACAAAAAGAAACGCCGTGATTTTTTGGCTTCTTTCCTGAATATTTTAGGAGACAGTGCATAACTTAAGTTGACGTTGACAGTAGAGAAAAGCAATTGGCTGTAGCGAGCTGACCTCGCATCTTTTCCTGTGCTCAACAAAGAGGAATGAGAATGAAAAGATTCGGCATCATTGGAATGTAATGGAATATTGTTTTTGGTAGAAGCTGACTGCGAGGGGCAGATTATGGCAACAACCGCAAAATTTGGGTTACCTCCATAAAATAATCCAGGCTTTTCTACTTATCTTCTAATTAAGCACGAGTCCTGCCTCTGCCTTCTACAATGCTGATGCTGCCTCTGTCTGTAATCAATGCTTTTGTTTTGTACACCAAAATAAAGGTCCACTCTTTCAATTCGGTTATCAAAGTTTGCCATTTTTTCATTTAGAGACGAAACTCACTAAGTCAGTAGAATGGATTCATGTAGAAGAGGATAAATTTGTCCTGCTCAACTAACCAGGCTCCTAGTCTGGTTAATATTCTCTAATTAACTAATTAAGTTTACCGGAATAATCCAGTTCATACTTATAAAATTGAACCTTTCGAAAGGTTTCCTGGCTGTACTCAACCCATCTTCCATTTTACGTATTTGCTCTCATTTCACTGACACTTGAAATTTTCCAATCGGAATAAACTGCCTTCACCCAGCTACCGTAAAATTGCCATCGATGAGTTTTGTTTCTACGGAGAAAAGTACAAAAGAGAGTTCAGCGTCTGTGCTGCATTTGTTGGTGGCTGGTAGAAATTGGCGAAGGAAATGTCGGTTTTATTTTGCTAGTTTGGTCTGCGATTCGGAGCGTGTCAAATTGGGTGACGTTGATTGTGCTTGGGAGAGGATGCAATTTACTTACCTTATCGGAGAACGCCGAGTCTCTGGAGGAAATTCCAATGACTGGAATGTGATAAAAACCGGACGTGTACGACACTGCCGCCGAGGACAGCTCTCCCAATACAGAATGTGACACAATTACCCCGTAGATCTGGAAAATTAGCAAAACAACACTAACTCAATTTTCATATCCGCTTCATTAGCACAAAACACAAGCACAATACAACTCATCCAAAAGCACAATTTTTTTCCAGGAATCTTCATTCATTTCTTCCTTGTACTGATTTTGTTTTCTACTTTCTCTAGCAATACATCATCACAACACAATGACTGAACTCACCCTCCCCAGCAAGAAATAAAAAAGTTGATCGTATTTAATAGAATTTAGTTTAGTGTAGCTTAGTTAGTTCATTACAAGCAACAAAATGAGTTGTCTTGACAAAATATTGTGACTTGAAACTCTTCTTGTGAAACGAGTCTCTTTCTAAAAAACGAAAACCAATTTGACATGGAAATTTCATCCAACTTGCTATTTTTTCTTTAAGCTTCTTTTCGCTTATTTTCATTTTCATTCAAGTTCATTTCAGTCTAGTCGAGGCCTAGCACAAAGAAAAAAGTAGAGTAAAACCATGTACAACAAGGCATCGGATTTTCTATCCTTTTGTATGAGTGCAATATCCATGTAATATGGGAATTTTCCATTAAAACTGACAACTGGTAAAAATGAATAATTGAACCGTTCGTGGACTTTGAAAAATTAATTTGGTCCCACCAAGTTGTTAATCAGTGACATACAAGCGAATAAGCCATTTTATCCTGCTACTTGAGAACCGGTTTTATACCACTAAATCACATCTCCATGTCGTGGACAATTTTAGTTTTCACCAACTATTTTGTATGCCACAAGGTCTCTGTGGTTGCAATGATTCATGTTACTCTCGAAAACAAAAACTTTCTTCTGCAAAGCTTGCCACCACAACTTCTATAGGCTTGTGCACAGTAATAATTTACAAGGGTCGAGCACTTAATACTCTGAGTGCTCTTACCGTGAAGATCTCTAATAATTCTGAATATCTTCGTCAGTAATTGAATCTTCCATTGAATCCTTCGTCTTGGAAAAAGCCTAATGCGTGACTACGATTTACTCCCATTCCCATCCATGAACGGTTTAGTTCGCGGAAAATTCCCAAATTTGGCGATATTGTTCCGATGTACAACGGTAGAAACTAATTTTCTGTACAGAAGTAGGTAAATCTCCTTTTGTATTTTTTCAGTACAAGGAAACTAACAGCGACTTTCTTATTGCCTCGTAAAACCAAATTTGTCTTTTCATTTTGAGAATGGAAAAAAATGTTTGGAGGAGAAAAAGGTAATGTAAGGGAAGAACGAACCTGTTTCTTAATCAAGTAGGTGCAAACGTTGATAGCAGTCCTAATCGGATTTGGATCCATGAGAATGGGCGAGGCGATCAGAGTGGTTCCCCTTTGTACATATTTTAGGTTAAAGTTGAGGTGCTACACACACGCAGCAAACACAAAAGACACAATAACAGAATCTCGTTAAAAATTAATTTCTCCGGTGTGTCCCATTCTCCAGTGGGGTCGAAGGGAACGCAGGGAATGGAACACTTTGTTCAGTTCGCTTTTGCATCGCATTAACTATGTATAAAATCATTATTTTATATCACTCCATTTTCTACTCCACTGAAACATGTGACCTCTCCAAATTATTTTCTCATTACTCATTCAACCTGTACATGCTAAGTAGTCAATTTTAATGCCTTCGCTTATTCTACTCCGCTTACCCACTTCATTCGCTTTGTTAAAATTTCATTCGCGTTCATCAACAGAAATAAAAGTTCTCTTTTCAATGGGCTCATTTAAACTAACGAACTTGAACCGCACAAAACAGGCAGGATATATTTTCCCCGTATTATATACAATGGGAAATTTTTTAACAAGAAAAGTCAGATCTGCCCATTTTTTACGGCTTGATAAGAAAAATCCATTTTCAAGGAAAAGTGAAAGTGAACCTTTGCATTTTTAAGGCTCCACCTGCAGCAGATTAAATTCCTTGTAATGAATACGACTAAATGTCAGGTGATGGTATAACATGACATAATATTCTGTGTAGCTTATTTCATTATCCTGTGTCACCTATTTTTGTTCATGCTCAACAATAATGATGCAAATTGACATAATTATGTAATGAAAAATAATTAACATTGAAGTTTGCTCCAAACGAGCTGAAATTTTTATCTTATGTCCTTGCTTTCAGATCCGATCGTTTTTACTCCCAATTCCAAAGTTAGAAAAACCGCTACTGGATATGAAATCAGTGGTTCAGAATTATGTGTTACATCATATCTACTTATTTTTGCATTATTTGAAGTATTTTTTGCATTATGTAAATTAGTTGCAAAAATGACACATTTCGTCAAAATAGGCGTGCCACACCAACATCGATTATACAATAAATTGAAATTTTGTGGTGAATTCTTTCCAAGTCTAGACAATGGCGATATTACCATTTAACACGGTGTTATTAATACTGGACTGAAAATTATTTTTCCCACAGAAAACAGGGAAAGTTTTGCTCCCTAAAAGAGTTCTAATTTTGTTTTGGAAAAACATGATATAACCTATGTGAGAAGAAATTAGGATTCGCCTAGATAAAAATAGAGTGGACAGAGAGCACGTGAAACAAAGATTGCTTTCTCTTTTGACAAAGCGCAAGGGAAAAGGCGGTCATGCATGGGGCTCCACTGTATTATTCTGAGAATACATTATCATCTGAATTTGAATGGAGAGACGAGGAAAAATGACAAAAAGTGGAATCGGCAAAAGAACCTTTTCTTTTTTTCTTGTCTTGTCTCCGCTTCAGCTGAGTGAGCACGAAAGTAAAACTGGAAGAAACTAGATTCCCTAAAGAACATAACTTCCAAAAAAAGGAACAAAAGAAAAAGAAGAAGACAAAAGAAAACTGAAGCATTGCAAGATCACATCGCTCCTTTCTTCTCGTCAAAGATACATACTTCGCATTCACTGCTTTTCCTGGAAAATAATTCTGTATCTTGTAAAAAAATGTAAATTGTAAACATGAATCTCTTATGGTTCATAGATATCAATTGGATATGATATTACACAATCCAGCATTCTTCATCCCATAAAAATATTTCGTGCTGTACTAAAAAATTCTTTGATGCATTTTAAATGCATTCCTGCATGCTTGATAAAGAAAAATTGATTTGTAGCGAGAAAACATAAAAGAAATAAACGAAAGAAAGCAGAGTGAAAGCAAAAGGGTATTCTTGTTGGGTTCTGGGAGCCGGTGTCAACTTACACGGGAATCTTTTTAGGCGCCGCGAACACCCAGAAATAAAACGTTTTACAGAATTATTTTGACCAATCCTGAAATAGGAAAAAAGATTGAAAAATACGTATCTACCAGGAAGTGTCATTTCTGGGTGATTGCGGCGCCTAAAACCATTCCCTTGTTAGTATTTAAATGACACAAAAATATGTTTTAATGGACCGGGCCAAATTAGACTGGACTAAGGAAAATCCGTGAATTTTCTTCTAAAATGCTTACTTCCTTACTTAAGTAAATTAAGAAATTTTTGCTTGCAAGAGGACACCGAAAAAGATAATTTTCATCCTGGAACCTGACATGACTCGATTTGACTTTCTGGCCAGAAGGGAAGAAGTGGAGTGTAAAGGAGCGATAAGACGGAGGAAAATGGGGACGGTGATTAATTGAGAAACAAAATAAAATGAACGTAGTCTTAAGCTGAGCATCCACAAAGAATTGAATCGCCGAGTGGAACGGATATACTGATTAGGCTAAGATGGAAAAGTCTGGAGAAAGTCGAGTCAAGTAAAATACTGCTTGTGGAGGAAAGGGACGTGAAGGGAAATGAAAGTGGTATGGAAGAGCGACATGTGTAGGACAACCACACCAGTTTCATCATCATCATCATTGTTGCAATTGCTTTGTAATAAATATTTCATCCGTGATATTTCTACGTAGCGCATTGAGGAAGGAAACATATTTAATTCATAATTCAGAAACAATGGCGATGACTATGACGACGAAAGTCGAAAACGACATGAAGAAAAACAAGAGGAAGAAGAAGAACGATGCTCGTGATCATGATGATCATGAATGTCTTCCCAGAGAAAGTTTGTCTTTTCTCGGCGTGTGTCGAGCAACATTTTGGATCTTTGGATCTCTGGAGTCGTTTCTTTCCCTGCCACAAACTAAACTTCCTTCCTCCCCTTTTCTATTTCTCTCTCGTCTCCGCTCTCCTCTTCCACCGCACTCATTTCCACGAGAGAAAAATACAAGAGATTTGTTTGGGAAAAGGGAAAAGATGCGGAGTTGAGTTCACTTCAGTTCAGTTGAGTAGAACGTGCAGAAAATGAACTGTTCTTTTCTCTTTTACTTTCCCACCCTTCTTCCTGCTTTCTCCAAGCCGACATGGACTCTTTCCCTTTTTACTTTGATTATTCTTCTTCCTCCTCTTCCCAAAAGTCAGCTTGACAGACGAGACACTGAAGGGAAGGAATTCAAAGAGAAGAGAACGAAAAAAGAAACATGCTAAGGAAAAAAGAAAGTTTTTATTTTCAGAACAAAGATTCGGCGTCATCATTTTCTCATTAACCAAAACACTTAACGTACACTCATTAAGCCGAACAATGGTCAGTTTGCAGATCAGTTGGGATCACCTCCACCTCCGAGGTAATTAATTAATAAGAAATGTAATTAATATGTAAATAGATTGCGGGGTGAAGTGAAACTTACCCTGATAGTGTCAGTAAAGCTATTAATTGATTTGTTATTGGAGAGTACCCCGCCGATCTGGTAAGCGGTAGGATTGAGCAAAGGCTTGTCGGTGTGATTATAGTGTCCGTAGTCAGCGCCTCCACTTCCGTAGCTACTGCCTCCACTGAAGGGAGACGAGTAAACGGTGCTGTCCCCACTGCCACTTTCTCCCCCGCGACCTGAGTCGCCTCCGTATCCACTTCCACCTCCACCTCCACCTGGTCCCGCTCCACTCCCTCCAACTCCAATCCCATTGTAGGAGCTGCTGCTTCCCGCAGAAGTCTCAATCACAAGGCTCAGCACTGACAACACAAGCGGCAGACATTGGCGGAACGTGAGAAGGCAGTGGAATAAAAGCAACGTCCTCATTGTTCCGAACCACCCACGTCGACCATTCAAAACAGAACAACCGCACAAACTTTCCTCAACTTTCTCTAACTTCTTTTCTGCAACAATGTACACAATCACACCGGACACCCACCTTCTAGGGACAATTGAGAACAAAGATTTAAATGCACTTTAATTTTCTCCATTTTCACCGCTTTCACTTTGCTTTCTCTAGAAAGGACAGGGTCAAGAGAGGTCTAAACTAGGGAGAGATGGAATGTAACAGATGACGACTGTACATTCTATGACTCTATGAACGGGCTAAGGTGAAAGTCAGGCTATGCCCAAGCACCTTTCTTCCCCTTTTTCCGGCACGATGAATAAAAGATGCCATGGTGATTTTCATTGGAGGTGAAGAATGGATCAAAGTTGCCTCAGTGGAGAACTCGCCGTTCACCACTTTCTCCGCAAATGATCCCACGCTGGGATCACATCAAAACTACACTGTGAACTCACACTCACTCGTCTTTGTTCCTTTCCAGTACTGTCAACTACTATCCGGAGTGGAGAAAATGCAGAGTGAAAGTGACGTACGTGTCTTTCTGGCACCACGCACTCAGCTCAACTTTACTCCAAAAATGTTTGGAGAAGACCCTTTTATCACTGTCATCATTGTGTCGTGTCACCTTTTCTCATAATCACAAAAGCAGCAGCACAAACAACAACATCGACGGTGAAAGTGCAGCAAGAATAATAACGCATGACAAGTGAAAGCATCTTTCACTCGAGGTAGGCAAGGAGCAGAGCAAAACAGCATTGAGGTACATTCAACGTGAGACGTTTGAAAAAAAATTTCCTTCTCTTTCCGAAAATGAAATTTTTCAGTGAAAGCAAGTCAGAGGCAGAATGGTCATTAAAAATTTGTGTGTAGAAACGTGACAATGGTTTTGTTTTTCTTTCCCTCTAGAAGAAAGTGGGAAAGGCAGAGAGAAATGTTTTCTTGTCTGCCTCACCTCATTTGAATATTGTTTGTTTCCCGTTTTACTTTCTCCAGAAAGAAAGCAAAGTGGTCCGTCCGTGCTCTCTGGAGCGTTTCCCAAGTTGGAATGAAGTTGATGTTTTTAGAGAGAGAAAGTGGCTGTCGCTGAGCTGTGACGGCGATCCTCTTTCTGGTCTCGAGCATACAGCAACACTCTGCTCTGCAATACTTGGCTCGCTTACTCAGCCAGCTTGCCCCTGTCTCTGTCTTTGCTCTGCTCTAACTTTCTCCGTGTTTTCTATCTCACATTGCCAAAAACATAAAATGAAGAGACAGCAGAAAAAAAACCCGACGAAAGCTTTTTTTGCCTCAGGGGTTCTTACCAAACACACACAACGTCTCCACTTTTATTTCTTTATTTTATGCTCCGCTTCTTTCTACTTTTTACTCACACGTTTCGCTTTTACAGTCTTTGTTTTTTATCTAGAAAATGTTTCGGTGGTGGACAGAGACAGAGCGAAAAAAATCTTGGTGAATTGGACAAAATATCTAGAATATCCCTGAATCTCAATCGCTCCTAGAGAGAAATGGAGAAAGTCGTATCGACTTTCTTTTCTCTATTTGTTTTCTCTCCTCTTCCCTTCTCAACTCAGTGTCAGATCAATTCTCGCTTTGTATCGCGCTTTGTTCATTTATAGTTCGAACTTGTCAGAAAGAAGGCGAAAGAGAAAGGCATTGTAGAAAATCAAATCAAAAGAGAAAACAATTCTCCGTATTGAAGAAAGTCGCGGTGTACGTTTTGACTTGTGTCTGTGTTGTTGTCGGGTTTTTATTGAACCGAACTGTTACAATGTTACAAGGTGTAACCGAGTCGAGTCTTTATCAAGCCAGCTGCGTCCATCTGTCTTTGTAAATAATTACGTCATTGAAAATAAGTTTGTGTGTGGCTACACCTTTTATCAGAGATGTGTCTGCTCGGTGTTTAAAGTCTGGAAAAGCCTTAGTTTTCACTCGTCAATCGTTTTACAATTGCACACGCACACTCAGCACGAAAGGAAAGAGACGCGAACTTGGTGTGTGGTGACTAAAGGGAAAGACAAAGGCGGAAAAGACAAGGAGGATTTTGGTTTTGCACACTAAAACTAGACACTCGTACGCACAGCACTTTCACAACTTTCACTTCTGTCTCGCCCCATTCTGTTCGCATTTTTAGGCTGCGGACTGAAAATTTGCTGCCGGTCTGTTCCTTCCTCTGTTGGAAAGATTTTTCTCTGTCATGCTCCCTTTTCCAAGTTGGAATGTAAAAAATTATGGTGGACAAAAAGAAATGAAACAATGGCGCGGATTTGGGGGGACTTTGCAATTATTCTGGTGTTCAATGGGCGAAAATGGTAACAAGATTGGGCTGGAATGACTGAGCTGGTGTTTAGGAGAGAGATGACAGTGACTAGAAGAAGCGATCTTCGGAGAGAGGATGACAATGGGGAAGGATGACTTCTTGTGGAGAAAGTAGAAAGAAAGGAGAAAGAACAAAGAGAAAGTAAAAAGGAAAGAAAAGTGGGGAAAATCTATGGAGGGCTAAAGTGAAGGAAAGGGGGAATGGATAACTATGAGAGAAAGAATGGAGAAAAGTGAGTGAGTGAGTGAAAACGAGAGAGTGTGAGTGTGTGCGAGAGGATGGGAGGATGATCAAGATATGAGCTGTAGACTGGAATTTCCACGCACAGAAGAAGAGAAAGTCGGAGGCAGAGGTAGACGGAGACCACACGAGTGAGTAAGTGAGCGAGTAGAAGAGAAGGAGCGAGACGAATATCTGCGTGTGTTTCGCTCTCACCACCATGGAATGGAATGGAGGAAAGAAACCGGTCCTTCGAGAGTACCACACAACTCTAACTCAGCTCAGCTCCGCTCGCAGACCTTTCAACCCAGCGATCCAAAACTCCAATTCAGCTCAACAAAAACGTGTCTCTCTCTCACACACTCTTCCAACAACATCGAACCACCACCAACCACCAGAAGAAGACGCAGCTCCCCAGAATATATTTCATCTTTCTAGCACAGACAAGTCCTATCCCTCCAATGTTCTTGCTCCAAAGTATTTATGTGCATCTTCCATCATTTTATCTCCAGCTCCTCCATCCTCTCCATGATAGCCTCCATTTATCCAGGGGATTCTCCAAAATGAAAGTCAATACTAAACCCAGCTCAACTCCAATAAACTCAGCTAAACAAGGTGTGGAGAAAGCCGGGCCCGAAATAAAAATCCAATGCTATTTTTTTCTCTTCGCTTCCTCTTTGTTTTGCATGGACTATTTCGATTTCAGCGAATATTTTTTATCCACTTGCCTAATTAAGTAAATAAAAGAGAGTGGACAGGAGCGAGGGGAAGTGAAAGCAATAACCGGGAGTTGGGAACAGTGTTTAAAAAATCTCGGTGTTATGTTGTCAATGTTTGCTCAATACTTATTACGTACATATTACATATACAAGGCAATTTTCAACGTTCTACTTTCACTCTATTTATTTTTGCCCACTCTTTGCTCTTCCATAAGAAAGAAACTTGGATAATATTGGATGAGACAAGTGGAGTGAAATTGAAGAGAAGAAAATGTAAACATTACCTCACTTCCGATCATAATTTTGTCGATCGAGCCTACAAAATATTATGACGCATATTTAATATTATTCTGCACAGTTTTGGATTTTTCTTTTGTTTTCTTTATCTTGGGCGGTGCTCAGGGTGGATGTGGAGGTTGAGGATGAGATGATAAAATATGAAGGTAATGTGCTTTGGAGGATTTGGATCACAGCAAGAGTGTACAATGATGATGTGTAATATTTATTTATTTTTGTAGGTACGTACACTACATGTGTCACACAATGCGGACAAACAAGAGTTGAAACAAGCATCTTCATTATTATTAGGACTATGCCACACTCATCTTATTTTTTCTGACAGAGAAAGTCGGCGAGAGAAAGGAACGCAGTGGTCGTGCTAAACTTCAAGGGAAAACGGAAAGACGGTGAAAGTCGACTGTTTTTCGCTTTCTCTTCTGGAGAAAGCGAGATCGTGGAAGAAAAGATTTGGCTGAAAATCGTGTTGTACAAGGGAGAGACTGAAGACAAGTCTGGAGAGAGTAGAGAAAAGAGGAAAATGAGAGAAAGAGAAAATTGTGGAAAGACGAGTGAAAGGAAAAGAAAGTGAGCGAGTGTTTTGTCAAAAAAGTGGAATCCTGCACGTGTATTTGGGGAGAGATGATCCTCTCAGAGAAAGTACGTGCATCGGACACACACACACAACAGAGAGAGAAAAGATCTTAGGAGCTGAGGCCATGCATGCTTTTACTTTACTTTCTTTCATTCTCCCTCTGGAAATTGTTACAATGTTTCCATATCTCTCTCTCGCTTTCCAACATTCCACAACAACTTTTCTCTTTCTCTCAGCTCCAGCCGAGTCCCATCCTGCTTACTCCATAGTTTCCCACTATGCAGTACCTAGTTATAAAATTGTCATAGAAAAAGGAAAAAAGGAAAGATCGAGAGAAAGTATGAGAGTGCGAGAGAGAGACATAAAAAACGGGTGGAAAAACATGCACACAATCCTCTAATGCTTTTCCCTGTGTCTGAGTCGACTAAAAAACATTTTGGTACATGGAACAAATTCAGTGTGTGTACAATGTGCGAGAGGCGAGTGCGGTTCTCCGTCTGACATGATCCTAATGAGAAGAGTGGATGCTGCTTGCTGGTGTTGCCTTCGCCTCAGCTAACACTGCCACATGGCAGCTAGCTACTAATGCTGCATCCTCAACGAGTACACATTTCTCGGGAAAAAAGGTCTACAAATCTAGATATATTTTCGATGTAACTTAGCTTAGTTATAGGAGCAGAGTGAGGCATACATTGTATGATGTTACTTTGATGGCCATATAATATACATAAAGCATAACTTTCTCTCTCTCTCTAATACTTTCTCCGTTCAAGACACGCACGGAATTACAGGGGAAAAGAGAATGGGCGAAGCAGCGTGTGTATGTAGAATGGTGGAAGCTGTGCCATGTCATGAATTGCATTCCATTCTTGTGGATCGATACCAACTCCACGAGTATTTTCTCACTGAGAACGACGATCTGGAAGCCGATCGCCGTCACCAGAACTTTCTTTCACTTCTTTTTATACACTACGTACGGACGGATGTACATCTCAAAGTACAAGAATAGTCGGAGAAAAAAAATCTTTTTCTTCAACAAGCAAACAAAAAATGGACTTTCACCAAATTTAACTACTTTCCCAAATTCTGCCACTATGGAAGCTGAGGTTGAGGAGGTGGAGGAATGATGATGTTAGTAAATACGCGTCTGGAGCGAGCTGATGGCGTTGACGATAGGATGGAAATGTGTTGGGATTTGATTGAAAAATTTGGAGTTGTTGTTTAGTCTGGTTTGAATATGATATTTGTTTTGTTTTCTATTTCTGTGAGATGGAAAGCGAGAGGGAAAGCAGGAAGAGGCAGACTGGATCAATTTCCCATTTTCTCCGGTCATTTATACCAGCCGTCTCTTTCGCTTCAGTTAGGCGAAGATTTGATCCGTGAAAAATGCGGACTACCCGTTGTTCACATTTTCCCTCTCACTCACTCGCCGAGATTTTACGCTGGAGATATGTACAAATAGAAGAAAATCGACATTGTTATCTCGACTCCTCTACTTACCACACTTATCTTTGCCATCGTGTCAAGCTTTGCTTTCCTCTCAACATCACTACTACTACGTATTCCTTGCTTACTCTGGTTTTCACCACTGGTCTTTACTTAGACTCGACTCTGCTCAGTGAGTCCAACTGAACTGAAGTGAGAGGATGAAAATGAATGGTTGGCTGAATGGATTTAGAAATTTTGGCGAGTGAAAAAGAGCAGCGTAGAGTGAAAGCAGTGAAAACCCTGAGTGAACAATAATAATGATAGGGCAAAACATCACACAATCCAATTCGGCCAATTTTCTCTCCACACTCTTTGATCAGACCTTGTCTGTGTCACCATCTTATTTTATCCCGCTCTCCACCTTGTCATCACTACACAGATTCTGACTTGTGACATGCAAGTAAACACGGAGCGAAACACGTACAATCTCTCTTCCCTCATTTCATTTTACACTTTCACTTCACAATGGAAATCCACAATTTACTTTTACTTTTACCAAACTCAGCTCCACATTTTGACATTGTTGCGTCAAGAATAATGAACCAGTCAGAATGATGCAATTCTCAAAATGCTACACATGAGCTTCATTGTGCATTCCGACATTCCATTGGTTGTTGTAACTAAGGGAAAACACGCGCTCTGATTTACAACGTTTTTTTTACTTCGCACTCTCCACTTCCGCTTCAAATAAAAAACACTCATTCTCAAATGAGAATGCTCCGTTTTCTTTTTTTGCAGGCCAGATGTGTTGCAACGACGTTTTCTAAAAAAATATTTCATTTTATTTTTCTCACTTTTATCCTTATGCTTTGACTGGCGCTGTGATTCTGCCAGGTCAACAACTGACTCGGAGAAAGTGGCAGTTTCCTTGTCGAGGAAGCCAGCATGGAGAATCTATAAAAAAAGTGGAAGTGGCAAGCGATAAAATGAGGAAAGAGAAAGTTGAATAGAGAATGAGGAGGAGAAAGCGAAATTTCTCTTTTCTTAGTTTGTTTGTGACTGTAATGAAATCGTGTCCAGATGAAAGAGGATGAGAGAGATGATATTGCACACTTTAAGCATGCAAGCGATATTTTTCCCTTTTTTTCTTCTGAATTTCTTTACCATAATATTAGTATAATGTAATGCAATATAATAAAATCGATTGAGGCAAAAGCATATTGACATCTTGAACACGATGTTTCTTTCTCCGGGCTTCAAATCGCCTTGTTTGTTCATTTGAGCGTGCTTTATCCTACCGAAGGGGAAAAGGAATGCCGGTTCACTCAATATTTTCCATCTCCACCGAAGGCAGTGTAGCGGAGGAGACTCAAATGTGACCCGATATTTCTCCGTGCTCAACAAACCGATCATGTGGTATTTTGCAGGAAAAAGAGAAAGTTGGTGAAAGGTAGGCGGTAAGTTATTTGGTACTGGAATGATTGCTCGTGAATAGAAAAGCAGATGTTTTCATCAGCATAAAATTAAATTGGACAAATTTCAATTATGAGACCGCTGCGCGAAACTGATCAAGTTTTTTTTGTTACAATGTGGGTGGTCCACCTGATCATCATGATCGGATGATGGGCATCAGTCATCAGTAGCAGAAGCAACAGCAGCTTGATAAAACGAGAGGAAATAAAAAAGAAAGGGAAAAAGTTTGATCGAGTAATTTATAGAAAATAAGTGAGTGAGTGAGGCTTGATTAGGCAGACGGGAAAAAAAGTTGTGAAACTTTCTTGCCCAATTTATTAAAACGCTGTTGCATTTTTCCACTTTTTCTTTTCGCACTTCACCGATTTTATTACCTTTGAGCGTATAACTGACGGCAGTAGCGAAATCCCGCTGTTCCCTTTCCCAAAATAACACGCAGCCCAGCAAACTTTTTGTTTGTCAAATTATCACCCTGGAAAAGAAGTAAATGAGGATGATGATGTGTTAATGACATCTATGATAACGCTTTCAGCAAAACTTTTTTCCCCTACAAAGAAAGCAGAAAAAAGAAAGGATTATCTTCAAGATGTATCCACGCTCCTGGAAAAATTCCAGGGATTTTCAACAAGTCAAATTAAAGAGAAAGTTTCGCTTGTAAATGATAATGGATAAGGAAAATAGAGTATCATGTGTTATAATAAGGATAGTATTTCTACTTACCTAAATTTTCTCCACGAGGAGCGATTACAAAGAGAAAGTTTTTAAATCGCTGTGTTGTGTACACAAACAAAGAATGGCGTTGTCATTATACTTAGTTAATACATATTAAGCGTCAAAAGTATTTTCAAGGCGCAAACAAGGACACATAATAAAAATGAAAAATGAAATAATGTGGAAAGTAAAATGGCAGATAATAAAACGAAGCTAAGGCCTCTACTGTGGGATGATAAAAAAAGAAAAGGGATCATGTGATGACATCTCGTCGGGAGTTGGGCTTACCCCGGTCCGCCCACGCCGGCGAACACCCTAACCGGCTAACAATTTCCCCTGTCACCGCTTCCGCCGGCGAACACTTACACCGACCATCACTTTCGCTGGCGATAGTTGTCCCCCTACGTTTTCCCCGGCCAACACCTACGCCAGCTAAGGGATGTATTTTTGACTGGATCAACCATGGGGGTACTGGAGTGATGCTCTCTCGCTGATGACTGATATATCCAGCAATCGAAAACACTTCTCGGAAAAACACTCGGGGAAAGAGTAGGCCGTGGACAACTACCGCCAGCGAAAGTGTTCGCCGGCCGAAGCGGTGGCAGGGGAAATTGTTGGCCGGTTAGGGTGTTCGCCGGCGTGGGCGGCCAGGTAAAAGCATTAAACCCCATCTCGCTACACTCATAAGGAGACACATGGAAAATATCATTTAATTTTAATTATCCAAATGCACAGATAGAGTCAATCGATTACTGCGAACACAATGCGAGCAAAATTTGTCCGCATGTGGTAAGTGTAAAAGTGTTAGTTGGTGCTAAAATGTCTCGCATCAATTTAAAAAAGCTGTGCCCTCGGATAATTATAATAAAATAACATTCTCCGTGTGGCTCCTTGTCAGTCACCAACTCATTTATTTTTATTCACGATTGCTCACTCAATTCGATAAACAAATAGTGATATTACACTGAAAGTATAACAAATGCTTTTTGCATTCTCCAACAGAAACACTTTCTTGTTCCGGGGATTTCATTTCGGCATTGAAACTAAGCTGAGGAGAGATTTTCTGTGTAAAGAGAATAAATCGTGTTTTTCTCCTGCCACTAATGAAGGAAAGATGTGAAAGTGAGAAGAAATTATGTGCGGAGACATGTGCGCCCTCCCCTCTCAACTCAACATGAAACGTCCTATGGAGAAAGCAGATTTCGAACATGAGTTGATACTATGATGTCTCCACTCAAAGTGAAAGTCTATCTCATATTTTCCACTTACCAAACAAATCGTCACCATTTTTCACTATCATTTTCATTTATACAATAATTCATAACCGACATGATTTTTTTCCTTTCTTGCGTCACTCAAAATATTGCAAGAGTGTGACTGTGTCTAGACTTTCTTTCCCCAACAAAAAATGATGAAACATTTGGTCACGATATCAAAATAGTTATCATTCCATAGAAAATAGATGCATAACCCATTTTCACTCGCTTTGCTTTTTATCAAGAGATAATCATCTCGGTCTATAAAATGAGTTTCAGCTCTTTCCATCATCAACACGATGCACAGATCATCATCATCTTCCTCATCCATCTCATCTCCGGACCTTCCTTTTCTTCATTTCACTTTTACTGCCGTTTTCAAGGTTTCACAATGCAATCGCTGGAGAGAATAATAGAACGAGTAAATGACGTCTGCAGTTATGGAACAAAGTATCCATTCGATGTGCATCATCATCATCGTCATCTGCTTATTTTCAGAAATCAAGTGGCTCACTCTCTCAATTTTGCTGACTTCAATAAGAAAGTGGATGAGTGACTTTGGTATAGTTTCCATACAATGATTTCCGTGGATGCTGTCTTTTCTGCCAATTGAATCTGCTTGCTCGGTTCTGGTCTGTTGTGTCTAAATATGTGAAGAATTGGCGAAACGGATGAGGATGAGCCTGTATTCTGCAGGTCAAAACTTTCACTTTTGATCAGCTTTCTCCTCTTTTACACGCCAAATTCTCTCCGGATGGATGCTACGGTTTAAAAATAGCAAATGGAACTGTTGTGGCGTCAGAATTGCTTATTGCTCATTTGTGAAGTGATCTGGGTAAGGACAACTTGAAGAGAAAAAAACCTTCATTTTCTATTATTTTCCCTCACGTCCATTTTCATACAAATGTATTGTTATTACAAAGTCGATTTCGTCTCTTTTCTCCAGTAATCTCAATGGAATGGAAAATGGAAAGTTGACAATACCACTTTTGCGTCTTTTCGAAAAAGTGAAATTGTTTGTTTTTGTCTTGAAAGAAAAAAGTGAAAAGTGCCTGGATCCATTTTTCGCCTGTTCGTTTTGTTCGTGTCGTGTCTACTAGAAAAGTCGAGTTTTTTATTTTTACTCTTTTTTTATTACGGGCTTAGCGCGCTTGTAAAACTATTTTCTCTTCATCTTTCTCCACCAAAACATTTCAAAGAGTGCGTTTTCCGTTCACTTAAGCAGAGAAATAAAACTGCTTTTGTTTCTGCTCAAACTTTTTTTCTTCCTCTCTTAATCACAAATTGTCTCAAATTGTGGGATAATTTTCCTTCCCGCTGCTACACTTCTTCTGTGCCATTCACAATCTTCACAAAACAAAAACGCTGACCGACATCTTCCTTCAAACGATTCTCTCTTGCCCATTTTTTTTTGTTCCATAGACATGGCATGCCAAATTACGCTTTCGCTTTGCTTTCCCGCTCTTTCTCCAACTTTCTTTTTTGTTTTACTTGGAAAGTTTTGTTTTGCAAATGACTTCTGGAAAATAATAAGACAACATTGAGCGAGTGAACGGTTCATTTATTTTTAACTCTTGTACACTGTAAATTTATGGGAAGCCATAAAAATTGGAGATATTCCCCTGATTTATGGCTAATGTTGCGCGAAAAAGAAGAGAAACCGAAGGAGCAGCAAGAGGAAGAAACTATTTATTTTTATTTACGCGGTTCCCCCTCAATTCGCAGACTAGACAGAAATAAAGTCTGGAAAATGTTTTTGTAGACTCTCCACTTTTAAAATTGGATCTCGTGTCCCTTTCATTTACTCCAATAAAACTATGGCCTCTGTTCTGCAGTCGAACTAAAAGTAGAAATTATGTAGCTTTAGCTTTTTAAAACCCCGTTTTCTCCCTTTACACTTTATTTACCTCCGCAGATTGCATGTTTCACCTCGTTGTCTGCAGCTGTTCATCCGAAGTAAAGTAGGGAAGGCCGAGACTTTTTATTTTACTAAAGATAATCGCGTGGTATGAAGAAAAGTGTGGTTTTTCGTATTAAAAAATGCCATGTTTTGTTGGGAATTGAAAGCGGAAAATATTTTCTCCATGTAGGCGGAGAAAAGTGGGAAAGAATAAGTTTCGTTCATAACCATAACCGCGTATCGCTGGATGATGTTCAAAATTTGTAGCCACACATTTTTTCCCAGCATAAAGAGCAAAAGCATCACATCATAACCTTATAAATTCCCAAAATAATCTATTTGCGTGTATAATACAGTTTTCAATGTACATATGTATCGTATTAAAGTATCTACTTACACAATCCAATTTTTCATCTGACAGTGTTATGCTATCAGTGCTGGCTCATGTTGTTACAACAGGATAATATTCTGCTTTTATCAGTTACTCCACAACTTTGTACCCTGATTGCAACTTTTTGATCCAGTGAAAGTAGCCCAGTTCGCTATGAGCTAAGCGAGCCTTACTACGTTCGATAAAAGTTTTTTTAGGAGCAAACATCCTATTCCGATTCTACTATAAATAAATTGATACGCATCCTCCCTTTGATTAGATATAATGTTCGGATTTCAGCCTGGCCTGGCTGAAGCATCATCGTCATCATTTTGGGTCGATCTCAAAACACACATCTGATCTGGCAATGGTCACCGTCATCAGAATATTCAATTTGCACTCAACAGGCCCACTGGATTTTTATTTACTCCAATTACCAATTTTGTCCATTATAAATAGAATTTGTTTTGAACTCGAGTTACAAATAGTGGCCAATGACGAAAATTTGTGACAAACAAAGAAAGTTTGAAGGCGCAGTTCTATTAGCGAGAGGTGAGTATGACGTCCGGACAATGACAAAACGTTGGTTGGCGATGCATTTTATGTTTGTTAGCCAACACATTCGTTATGAAGCAAGGAAAATAATAAATTGAGAGAAAGCTGCAGTAGCTTAGAAGGAGTAATAAGCTTGATGATGAAGAAGGTCAAAGTATCTATTGTAGCTCAGAGTGTGTTTGTGTCCGTGTCTGTTTCTGTGTGCTCTGCTAACAAGATCGTTATTACACTTATTACTGCTTCCACTCTCTCCTTTCATCTTTTCCCTGGGAAAAGCAGAGCGAAGTAAAAAGTAGCAACTCTGACGATGAGTGGATGTGAACGTGGACGTGGAGCGGTGTTGTGTTGGCCAGAAGAAACTAAAAGTACATAAAGCAAAGAAGCTGGAAAATATTAATAAAATGCATCGAGAGGAAGAGGAGAAAGTGAATTTATTAGCGGGCAAAGA
Source organism: Cyphoderus albinus (assembly GCA_021029165.1). Classification (NCBI taxonomy): domain Eukaryota; kingdom Metazoa; phylum Arthropoda; class Collembola; order Entomobryomorpha; family Paronellidae; genus Cyphoderus; species Cyphoderus albinus. The sequence continues at coordinate 69,244 of VYYJ01000089.1, read as the reverse complement.
AAAAGGGTGCGGTATGAAATGATGATGTGGAGCAGGAGCGGACGTATTTGTTTCTCTTTTGCTGATTCAATTATTTGGAGAGGAGTTGGGTGGCAAAGGAAATATTAATATAAGTACAAGGACAGGATATGATAAGCATACCAATAAATGCTGAGGAAAAAAAGTTATCCAATTAAGACAGCGAGAAAGAAATATTGTGCCACTTTATGGATGTATCTAAATGAAGGTACATTCATTTACTCGGAATGTTTTCTCTTCCTTTTTTCATTTCCTTTATGTTGTCGTTCCGCTTGTCCGATGATAACCATAATCATGCAGAACACGCGTGTTGCCTGATTAGAGTGTTGCGTTGTTGTTGGAAGAAAAGGGACAGGCTAGAGTAAGTGCAGCCAATTTGGGTGATGATTTTCATGATTATACCTCGAAATGTGTCTCACTTCTCACATTGTGACTAGTCAACCTCAAAACAATGGCCTTTTTCAGAGAAAAGAAAAGAGGCACTGTTTTCAGAATGAAAGAAAAGTAAAGCAAGGTGACGTGACGTCATCGCCTCGCCAACACCAACCAGCTCCATCTCAGTTTACACAAGACCTTTTCTTTGAAGCAAAATGCAGCAAGCTGCAAAAACCTATCCGTTTCATTTCATTTCATGTGTGATGTGAGTGCGAGTTTGTGGGGAAGGAAAAAGAAAAGTGGAACGAGAACCGCAAACAATAAATGTGGGTATACTTTGAGTCCAAGGAGATAATTGCGCTTTAAAATGGAGCATCGTGGAGAAAATGGTGGTTCGTTGGTTACTCTTGCCATCATCATGATGATGGTGAAATGGAGACAAGAGAGAAAGTCGCATCTTTTTTTGTGACCAGCTCCATTTCTAACAACCATGATGATCACGAGCATGACGATGGCCAACCAGAGAAGCGAAAACGGGGCGTGCATGATAGCGCATAATTAAAATGCACACTTTCCTCTGCCACATTCCAACGCGAAAATTAAGCATCACAAGCAACAATTTTTAAAACGATGGAGATGCCATGTGATGTTACTTTGCTTCCTCTAATGGAAGAGATTTTTTAAGTTTTCGTGTCAGTTCACCCTCAAGGCGAAAGAAATATTTTGGCAATGTACATTACGTAACTTTCACATTTACTCTGTATATTGAGCTTGTGCAAGCTTAGTATGGTAAAAATAGAGAGAATTTTATTTGCAAAAGAATGTTTCGCCCGCGGGGACATCCACTGTATCCCGTGACTGACGGAAGATAAAGAGAATAAATAAATTGATACAGTTTTCTCATTTGCGAAAATAAAATATCTCATCTGAGCCGTCACATTTTCCCTGAAGAGTGAAAGTGTCTAATGCACTTTGTGGACCGCTTATTTTTACCTCGACGTTTTTAACTTTGACAAAATAAATAGGTTATTTTAAAGTTGCGTTAGTGTCACTTTTATCTACTCGCAGTACTACGTAAGTACATACATATGACAACCTCATCCTCGACGTCACACATGCACACACTTCCCAAAAGATATTATGGTCTGTGGCAGGAAATTTGCATAGATCGTCATCACGTCATCATCACTCACTGTAAAGTACATTCCGCCGACATTTACTCTTTCCTAACTTTCTCCAGCCGCCATTCCCCAGTCATGACTACTTTACTTGAGCCATTTCTCAGTCCTCTACTGCGACAATGCGCCTCCATAAAACCGTCCTCTTCCTTGGTAATAAGCAAAGAAAAATGTTAAGTAAGAGCACATTTCCCATACAATTTATCATTTATTGAGAATTATAGTAAGCAACCAGGCAGGAGAAAGCAGCGAGCCAGAAATAAGTGAAAGTTCATATTTCTTCCATTTTTCTTCTTCTTTTGCAAATAATCACCCAACAAAAGCGGATAATGGCTCAAAGCTCCATTTTCAAAACTCAAATCCATTTTCCACGCCAAGCGAATTTTTCTGAAAGGCTAACCTGTTTCTTGACACTTTTATCCCCGATATGGAACAAAGTGTGGAACCAAAAATATTGCATGTTAAATCATAAGTAACTGTATTTAAATCTATATCAAACAGATGGTAAAAACGAAACTGCGAAAATGAAAATAAAAACTGGGAAAGAGTCGCATTTTTCTTGTCCAATTTGTTTGTAAGGTAACTCAATATTTTGTTTTGCGATATTTTTATTTATCATTTTATTATATTACATAGGCGTTTTCTCTGTGTACTTTAATTTCATCTCATTGACACTTCTCGTGTTTATCATAATAACAATGATGACTTCGTTCTGAGTAAAGTCTAGTCTAGTCACCTCTCAACTTCATCCTGTTCGATTTTTACTTTTCCTTCCGCTTTCACTCTTCCGTTGCTTTGCTTTTTTTTCTGTGTGAAAATGTAGAAGTATGAAGATATTCGAGAAGCCTTTCACTTCTTCATTCCGCCAGATACACAACTCCGCAGAAAATAAGTCATCGTTATCAAAGCCAGTTTATTTATATTCTCACACACTTTCTCCTTCCTCCTTTCTCTTCGCTACTCTACTTCACTTTGTCACGGTGTGGATTATTTTTTTTGCAGTGAAAGAGGGCGGATTGTCTTGTTTACGTGGTAAAAATATGTACTCCTTAGTTTACATGCTTTCTCCTACTTTCCTTTCTAACGAAACTTATGTACTCGTCAAGAAGTCAACTCAATTTTTGCCCAACAAAACACCACATGAATAGGGTGCGTTCTGCATGCATAAAAATGAGAACTTTTTTTTCAAAGAAAGCTGAGTGAGCCAAAGCCGAAATATTTTTTAGCTCGTCCTTCATCTTCGTTTTTCCCACGCATATTTTCCGGAGAAGAAAGTGAAGAAAGGGAATTTTTGCTTTTATTTTTTTTACTTGTATTCTTCCTCCATACACCTTTGACCCACTTCCATAGACTCGCTCTTGATAAGGGAAATGATATATCGGTTTTTATGAATGCATACATGGACAGGGAAAGAAAATCTCCATGATTGAGTGAGAATTTTCTTTCCCATTGAATAATGCTAATGTGTCAAGTTGCAGAGTGAAATTCACCAGATTTCCCTTGTGTGGTCCAAGACCACTAAACATGGAACGAACAACCTCAAACCACGTTTTACATTCTAACTCATTCAAGGTTTTTTTTGTCCGACAAAAAAAGAATTTTCTCCTTTATCATTTCTTTACTTGCTGACTTTGCACAATAATAATAATAAAAATAAAAAGTGTAGCATTCAAAACTCTCGGAATTGTTTTCCTTTACTTTCCAAACTTTCATCGATATTTATAGCGAGCTTGTGGTTGCTACCAAACGAACAAGCTCCAAACCTGTTTGAGGTGACGCACAGCTCGAGACAAATGTGACTGCATCCTGCATCTATGACCTCGGTGGAATTAATATCTTTGGGGGTTTTGGACAGTCTAAGCTTGAGTGAAAGTAGCAAAGTGGAAATCAAAGGCAAGGGTGATGTGGCTGTGATGATGTAGTAGGGTGTGAGTGACTATGGAACCACTCTCATCCCAACGATTATCTTGACGATCATGATCACAATGATTTGATACTCTGTCTAAAAATAGACGCGGAATTCTATCCCCTTGTGCCAAAAACCAAGGAAATCAATTTAGCACTGCTGAGGAGTTCCGAGTTTGGCTACAAAGAGGAAATGCTTTTTTCACGTTTCGACTTCCAAACCTCATCCATATTACATATACATATAACATCCTGGAATGAAATTCGCGAAAATTCATTCATTCTAGGTAAAAAGAAAGTTAACATTTTTTTGCACCCCGGAATAAAAAAAAGTATTCACTACTTTCCCCACTAATCTAATCGTACCCGGATCCAAACCATCAGTGAATGAAAAAGTGTGAAGAAAAGGAATAAAAAAGTGCAAATATTTTCTACTTATCCACACCAGTTGAGGTGGTTGTTACTGCTGTTGCTCCTGATTCGTATTCATCTGAGAGGTGAAAACAACCGAAAGTAAGAGAAAAGTTGGTAAAATGAAATGAAAAAAAGAATGAGAAAAAGTGAGTGAGAGAGCAACAAAAAATGAAACAATATAGGGAGAGAAAAAATGAACATAAAAAGAATTGAATACTTTTGAGTCATTACCATGAAAAGTTGGAGCCTCCAGAAGAAAAAAAAGTAATTTGCAGTTTTACAAGATCTAAAGATGAACGAGAGTAGAAAAATAGAGAAAAGGGAAAACAAAAAAGAATAAAAGTGGAAATTTTTTTGGTATTCCGATTCTTGATATGGTATCGAATCGAGAATGGGAGAAGAAATTGGGAATAAATGAGATAGATACTCGCTCAATGTTCCCATTTCATCTTGATGGGGCAAACTAAGGGAAACTAAAATGAAATAAAGAGTGTACGAAATGGAAAGCAAAGCAGTGCCTTGAGTACGTATATATTTATACAAATAAATGAAATAAGTAAATAAATAAACACTTGCATCCAGATTATAGAAAAGTTTGTCAAAAGCGTTTTTCCTTAGATTCTGATTTTTTTCTCGTTGTTTCCTTATTTGTAAAAGTTTTCTTCTTTCTTCGGGGAAAATAAAAATAGCGTTCTTCAGTTTTTCCGTGATTTCTCGTTTCTCGTTACACAGAGAATGTACGTAAGTGTGTGGGTGAGTGCAGTGCACTGAGTATATGAAAATATTTGTAGAGCATCGTAGATTGTCGTTCCAGGCTACAAAACTATTCTGCATTCATTTTTGTTGAGAAAATGGAAAGATATTTTCTTTCTCGAGGATACTTGGCTTTTGCTTTAAAATGTCAAACAAAACAAGAAGACAGCATTCAGTAGGGGAAATAAAACCATTCAACTTTCTCCGCTTTTTCACTCAATTCTTCAAAAAAATGAGCTAGTTATTGCTTAGCTATTTTCTATGCAAATTTCTACGGCGCATCACACTTTTAGTAAGTAAAAGGACAATCCATCAAGGGACGGATTTGTCACCATTTTACCGCATCAAATCTAAATAGCGCTCTGTGTGTGTGTCTGCGGGAGAAAAGAGACGAGCGAGCAGAGAGCGAGATTTTTTTTGTGTCGCACTTTTTTTCTTCTGCAAAGTAATTTTGTTCGACTCACTGATGAAAGTTATTTTCTACCTTGTCTGCTCCACACAAGAGGAGAGAAAAGCATTGTGATGGGATGTGATGAGTGTTTGTGTGGATATGGATGTGCGAAAAAAGGTGTGCAGATACATTCCTACATTTCCATGGAACATTTCCAGTTGATTCTATTCCATCTCGGCTTGATACCACTCTTGCTGTGAGCGAAACATCTCCATTACAACGAAACCGGGTTCTCAAATGTGTACCAACAACAAAACTAAAATCGTTTCTCGGAACGCTCCTCTTTCTTTATTTTTTCTTTCTTTGCTCATACTTCACATTTGACTCGTTTTATTCTCATTTTCCCATTTTTCCTCCATATTTTGCTTCTCCTGCTGCTTAAATACAATAAAGCAGAATAAACAAGGTGCAAATTTCTGCTCTGCGGGAAACTCTGGAATAGCAGAATTGCAACGAAGCAGGAAACGGGGAAAGGAAAAGGAAAAACGTAGTGAAGTGAAAAATAAATTTTTAAGGGAGATCCTGTCTTCTTAAATACGTGGAATTGAAGAGTGAAAGCATAATAATTTTAGTGCATTCAAGACTCGCTTTTCTCGTTTTCTCCTAAAATAAAATGGATCGACTTATTAGTGTTCTTAACTTATGGAAGAAGTGGTTTTCCCGTGGAAAGAACACTTGTTACATATTTCATGGAGAAAGCACGGAGAAAATACCTGGCTATAACAATATTTCACTCGCATCAACTCAAAGAGGACATAAAGCTTTCCAAAGGAAATAAAAAGGATGTAGTATTCCCTTCGCATAACTAAATGCCTCCAAAACGTTTCCAGACATTTTCTTGAAAGAAAAACATTTTGTTAGTGTGAACCGAGAAAAAAAAATGTATTGAGAAAGAGGTTGTTTGCGTCTACACCGTATTTCAAATATTCACGGATTTTTAAGTAAGACACTAATAAAAATGTAAGTAAATACATACCTGGTGTTGTAACATAACTTACAAGCAGGAAAAAGCAAAGTAGAAAATTTTTTTTCTTACAAGATTTCAAAGAAAAATGGCAAAGGATATGAAAATGTATGTAAAAGTCGTACTTCCTGCTTGGGGAACCAAAACCAACCTTCCCTGCCAATTTCTTGTAGCACATTTCCTGTCCTTGTTAAATAAAGCGAATCAAATTTATACTTAGGAATACATTTAGAAAGGAAAAAACGGAAAAAAATCCTTGAGAAAAAATGTTCTTTATATGGGAGAAAGAAAAAAGCAAAGGTATGTAATTCATTCTGTCAAAAGTAATCCAACCGTTTTTATGTCTGCCACCATCTCGTTTCCGAAAAATCTACTCCCAGCCTGTGACTGAATCCCCTTTTCTCTCTTTCATTTCATACATAACGGTAATAATAATAGGACATCCATAATCGTACGTAACAAGCAAAAAAGGCTTAGTAGTTAGAGAAAGGAACAAGCTTGTTATTTTACTTCTACTCTTCCTTCTCATGATTCATTGGACAGAGTTACAGCAAGTATTTTATTGGAACTAGTACTTAGCAAAAACGTCGATGTAATGTTGTTGCTCCGAGTGTTTTTTGCTTTCTCCGCAAAACAGAATAGATCAAAAATATTTTCTCCAGGTGAATATCCAACCATTTAGGTACATCATTTTCGACATAAATAAATGCAAGTAGACAACTAAAAAGGAAGAAAGTTTATAACTAGTATAAAGCTGCACACAATGCAAATTAGGAATTGAGCTTTAGTTTCATATAAAACGGAAAAAATATTTTACCGCTATCAGGAGCGCATTTTCATGTGCAATTTCTCTTTCAAAAGATGCCCGCATTCCCACTCATTTTTTCCCTTTTTATTCACAAGTTCGCATTCCCACTCTTTCATCTTGAAGAATGGAATGGAAGACGGTGAAAGAAAGTTTTTTTTTCTCTGAGGAAAGGAAAAAGTGAAACACGGAGAAATTGCACAACGACATCCATTACTGGAAACATGCTTGTTTACACGGCTGCTTTCGCAATCCCTCCTTGAAGACAAAGAATAAAAACCGCATGCTGAATTTGGTGAGCTGTGAAAGAGAGAGAGAAAAGTTGTTTGTGTAATTTTTACTTTTACTTTACTTTCCCTTTTTATGCTTGAAATTTCGTGTCCAAAAGTAAATAGTAGCTGTAAGGTTTTTGCTAGAGGCACATTATGTACATGTAGGAAATGCCAAAATGGGATTTTTATCTCTCGCCAGTTTTCAAGGGGTACACAAAGGATGAAAATAAAAAACTCTGGTCAATATTTACCTACTGACGTTTCTCTTTCTTTGGGGCTTCATTTCTAGCTAATACAAATAAATGCCACTGTAAATGAGATCTGCAAACTGAAACTGCAACTGAGAATGGTGAATGAATTTAAAATGAAAAAAGATCAAGTTGTGTCCAATTACCGTAATGACACGAAATAAAGTATGTGCCTATGTAGACGATATACGGATTTCGCAGTTTCATTCAACAAATGTAGGTATCAGACATTTTTTTTTCGACGCTGCTTGCTTTTCTAAATCCCTGTCCATCAATGGTGCGATGTTCTCTCTGCAAATCCTTTTGCTTGCGCCTCTAGCTGGATGCATGGCCTTTTGCATTTTTTCTTTTCATTACACTCGCTACACTCGACTCGCAGAAGTGTAGCTGTTGATGCCACTTTTGTTTGTGTTTCCTAGACTTTCTCCGTGTCCGGCTGTTTTCCTTTTACATTAGATGAAGAATATTTTTTCGTGGAAGATGTGATGCTATGTATGTGAGGTTTACGCGAGTGATCTCCGGTGCAGACACAAAAACACACACTCTCCTTAGTTTCTCCAGTTCGCTTTCTCCAGTTTTCATTTCACTGGAATTAAACAGCAATTCGCTTTTTTATTCTTTGAGAGAGAAACTGAAGAAGAGAAAGGTGGAAGGAGGAGGAAGAGGAGAAAGTAAAATGTGCCTGGCTTTCGCTCCAAGGCACAACAAGAAATGAGCCCACTCATCTTCATCCCCATCACATCAGGGCAGACGAGGAGAAAAGACGAGGAGCATGAAGAGCGGTAATCACTGTGGAAAAGGGCAACATTCATAAAATGTAAAAGTATAAAAGGCTTTAGCTTAGCTTTCTCTTTCCATCTATTCCTGTGTCTCTCCCACAACCAATTTCAATTAAGATGATGCGCCCTCATGCATATTATCTGATATCTTGTTTTGCTTGCACAACAATTTCCCATTTTCACTCTGCTCTCTCTCCTTTTCCCCCTCGTCGCCATCAAATATAATAAAAAAGAGTTTTTCAGTAAATAGGCAATTAATTTTTTTCCCTGTGCAAAAATTTCATTTCTTTTTTCACTTGTTTGTTTATTTTTTATTTATTTTAGTGACGTTTTCACTGCGAAAAGTGGCTGGCATAAAAAGAGAAAATTGTGTTGCATTGCATGATCCTCGCCTCCTCTCGCTCGTTTGTTAACAAGGAGAAACGTGCTTCTCCCCTTGCTCATCTATTTCATGTCTCTGCATTTAGAAGACACAGTCTTTGAGAAAAAGCGGAATAAAAAATCCCATTTTCTCCTTGGTTTTATCTGGAAATAAAACGCGGCTAAGAAAATAAGGAATTAAGCGAAAAGCGGAGGGAGTAAAAAGACTCCGCAAATGGGATTACGACACGTCAACCTTTACTCCGTACGAAAGGAAAATATAAAAAGAAAGTAATTGACATTGTTCACAGTTGTCTCCTCGTCTCTGTCTCTCTATCTCTACACTCACTTGCACGCGTGCAAATTTCATCCCGTCTTTCTCCACACTGGAAAAGCTTCAGTCCAAGGTGAAAGCTTAAGCTAGGGCTGAAGCTAACCCAACCTATGACAAACTAAAATAAAAGGGTGCTCGAATCAAAAATACAAACAAGAGAATTTTTTATGGGACAGATGCTCCATTAATGGGGGTAATAAAAACGGTGAAAAAACTATCATTTCCAATATACAACCTTTAAATATTGCCCAACATTTTTCAAAGTATCGCTATGTAGTTTATCCGGTTTATGCCGCGGTATCATCATTGTTCCACTGTTAACTGCAATGGCAGTAGCAATAGCTTACGTTATACTACACCATTTTACCATTTTTCGGTTAAGCCTTTGTCTTTTAAACTCGGAGTGAGGATTGCCATTAGGAAAGACAAATAGTGGGACAAGAAGTAATGACAACTTTTTTCGCTTTTGTGGTCGACAAAAAACTGGCGTTTAATGACGGCCGTGTGGTTTTGTTGTGTAGTGTAACGTGAAATAACGCAACATTACAAGTAGCTAAATAGCGTCTCAATACACAGCTCTTACTAAAAAAAATCAATATTTTTTTCTGCTTACGTCGTTCCTTGTTATTTCTTTTCATTTTTTTCTCTTTTCTCATTCTCCACATGAATGTTTTTCTTGTACAAGAGAGATCTCTGGCTAATCCTAAATTCGTATTATATTTGACAAGATGATTGAACCAGAGAATAATTTACATTTTATTTTCACTCTTTGAAATAGTGCAGTGTCAATACGGGATGTCATGACTTGACATTAGATCCTAATATCCAAGTCCAGCCAGACCAGGCCAATTTTTTTTTCCTACTGGTGAAAAACTTTTCTTGGTAGGAGAGCACGGGATAAGACGACTGGAAGTAATAACAAGCACAAAAGAAATATTGGCTGGCAAATAATAATGCTAATGGTATTTGTCGTTTGTCACCAACTAAAAGATGTATGGAGAAGGTACACAAACACAAAAAAACTCGGTGTAAGCGCAAAATGGAAATAGGATGTGATGTGATGCGGTGCATTAAGTGGCTTTTAAAAATATGGACACAACAACACTACCCATCATTTATAAAGTTTTGTGTGCGTAGTTAGTGTAGTAGCAGCACTTATTTTTTTTCTTAATCGATATCTAAGTGAACAGGAAAAGAAAAATCTATCTAGAATGTATTTTTGTGTTGTTGCTTGGCCTGTCTACAAAAAAGGATTATCGGCTGACGGATCAGTGTGAATGCGGTAGGAATGTGGAGAGCGAAAAAATAAAGTGGGAAAAGAAAGTTCCACTTGCACCTAGCGTGTGTGTCCTTCTTTTTCTTAGTCTGCCAATCAATAAACACAATTTATGATTGGTGTTGAGTTAAACCGAAGAAAAGGAAGGAAAGGGAAGGGGGTCACACTGGGAAGGTTTAACTGACGTGACGGGGATTCTCCCCGTTAATGTTTTCTGTCCTCGTCTTTCCTGGTTAGGAGAAAGCAGCGGAAAGAAAAGAGCATTTGAGGAGGCAAGGGAAAGGAGTTTATTGTCAAACTAGACCAATGTCACGTCACGTCTTAGAAAAAAAATGTAGCGTCTTCTTAACAAGTTTGCAAGCATTGACAAGTTTGGAAAATGGTAATTCCAGTGTAATGCAATACATGAAGTTCATGTCCTGCTTGCTTTTCTATGTCCATTTCTGATACGCAACAAATAGTGGCATATTTATCTTTAACGAAAAACGGGCTTTCACCTTGTACTGTACTATCTCTGAAATTACCTACGTGTTTGCCTGTTCAAATTGGGAGGTGTGAAAGAGCCGAGCTGAACTACAAAATAAAAAATCGACAAGCAAGAGAGAGAAAATGCGGAAAGTATTATAAAGTCCGAGCGTCATTTCTCGGCTGCACTTCCTTCATTCCACTTTTATTTCACTCATTGTCAGTTCGTGTTCGTGCTGAAAATTGCACAAGGAAAATGTGACTTTGGTGGGAAAGAGGAAAGTGAAAATTTATAGTTATACTTTGTAATATATAAAATTATATATTTATTTAGTTATTTATTTATTTATTTATCAGCTTGCTTCCAGACTGTTTCTTGTAGAAACAGTTGCCAGAATATTTTCAAGTAAAAAGCAACGTTTTTCTCAGTCAGATCTGGAGACGAATAAAAACTTTTTTCTTTCTTTCATTCTCATCTCGCTCAATCACTCACTCCTGTCATTTTGCTGAGGAGGAGCGGCATTCTAAAATAGAAGAGAATAAAAGTAGAGAAGTGTGAGACAACACATCACACATAAAAAGCTCCTTTTTATTTTTACTCTAGTTTATTCCCTTTTACTCTGCCTCACTTCCTTTCCCCACATTACATTACCTTGTCTGGCTAAACGTGTAAGAGAAAGCGAGCTAGAGTGCCTGTGCTCGCTGCATCACACTTTTTTATTCTTCCCGTCCCTTCACCGTTGCTTGTTCAGAGTGAGTATCTCTGTTGGGATTAATAAGTCCTTTTTCCCTCACTCCCCTGTGAAATCTCAACTCGACTTTGGAGAAAAAGAAAGAAGCATGTCTCCTCTCGTGCTTTCTCCTTTTGTTCTATCTTTTATTTCTCAAAAGTCGAAAAGGTTTTAGATAGGTACGGCGCAAAAAAATATGTGACCATTTCCCATTTCCTCTCTCATCCCTAAAGCTCTCTCGGTTCAGCTCACTTCATTTTCTCCAGCCGTTTGATTCTGTATTTGGAAAAGCAATAGAGAAAATAAATAAACTACTGCTTTCACTTTATATAAAAGAAAATAAGAAAAATAAAATAAAATAGAAAGTGTACAAAGGACAAACATTTCTCTCTTTATTCACGTGATGCTCTCTATTCTGAGCTGAATTTGTTTCAGACGTGAATTTGAAAAACAAAAGTGAAGCGGAGAAAGTGATGAGGTTCTTTATGTTACTGTAATATGCAAGCAAGTGTCACGCAGAAGAAAGGTGAACGATGCGAAATTTTTTTATACGAATAAGAGAAACAAAGCAAAAATATCCTGGTATTTGACTTACTTTTCACTCTCAGTCAGTTGAGAGACTGAGTGAGTGACATTTGATCTCTCCACTCACTTTGCTCAGCAATTTATTCATTTTTGTTTTTCTTTTCAGTGTGTTGTGTCGTCTCTCCTTTTTCATTATCTGTCAACTTCTACTACTATTTATAGATTTTACTTGCTTTCTCTTCTCAATCTTCCTCAGCTCAATTTTTTTTATAAGGAGAGAAAATGAAATAAATTGATTGTGTTATATAAGAACAGTTACAGTGATTAGCTGCATATTTTTGTTTCGCATGTCCACATTTAACTTTGCTCTTTTTCCTTACCTTTGTTACAGTGGAACAAAGTGGAAGCAAGGACAAAATGATTTTGAGAGTGGTTATATCTGCACGACCAGTTTTGTTTCGAAAGACCGATCTCTAGTGGGAAGTAAAAGTAAACGGTGAAAATCGACCACGAAAAGTTGAACTTTTACTGAAATAGTGTGTGTGACTGAACCCCGTGTAAATAAACCAAAGTAGATAAAATTATAAAAAAGTGTATGAAAACTTTAATTTCAAAAAGAGAAAAAAAAGTGGAAAAAGAAAGTTGCGCTCCCGAGGTGCATTTTTATCTCCTGTTGGAATCCGCAGCAGCACGAGAGATATTCTCGGAGGAGATTATCATCATCGTCATCAAACTACTGCTGCACGGCATCAGAATCAAACTAAGGAGATTTATATTTTTCCTTTCTCTTTCATCAACAGGTGAGTTTTGAAGCGAGCATTGAGACTGTTCTGAAAAGTGTTCCATTCACAACATAAAATGTTTATGGCGTAGTAAAACGTAATTTTATTCTTATTTTCACCCGCCGCCCCAGTCTTTTTTCAGCATATTCATCAAGCGTGTAATTATGACATTTATTTGACAAGATGATCCGGACCGAGATAAAACGCATTTTTTCTGTAGATGTTTTTCTCTGGATTTCTCTCATTTCCTGTTCATTCAAGTGATTGGAATAAGATGAGAGCTGGAATGGGAATGCAAAATGTTCATTCAATTCAATGAATCCATTTATTTAAGTCTTTTACTACGTTACTATTTTCCTTTCTCTTTCTGCTTTCTCCCAGACCTTTTCCAGGAATTTTGCGTTTCTGCTTTCTCAAATATAAAAATATCATAAATCTGCACCTGATAGATTTATTTTCTTTGAAAATTTTTCATTTTCTTTTCACTCAAATGAATTCCAGACACGAAATTTTTTATGTAGAAAAAATATGTAGATAATCGACAAAGAGAAATTCTGCGCAATTGTAGCATAAAAATATTTTTCAAATGTATTTTGCTCTGCTATTGATGAGCCTCTCTGAACTGAACTGAATGAGTGAGCGAAGACAATAAAGAGACAGAAAGAGAAATCGAGTAAAAATATAAAGTTCCTCTCTATTTGTCAAAAGCATCCGTTTTTTTCTTTGGAAAAAAATATTCTTCCTTTTAACCAAATTTTCCATCAGTGAACACACAGAAAAACTTTGCTTCCAGATACTCATTCAAAGTGTCAACACAATTACAAAACCTTCCTCTTCCAACTCCATGCTTTCTCTCTGAGAAGTTCGATGGCATGAGAAAGATGGAATGGAGCAGTCTTTCACTCTCTCACTCAGTTCTCGTGCGAAACACTTGTAAAAAAAATTAATCAGCAAAGACAATGGCTCGGCACAGAAGGAAGAAAAATGGAAGAAAGGAGAAAAGAAAAAATTGGAACAGGCAAAATGCATTTTTTGCTATCTTCCCAATTTATCTCCTTTTCTCATTCCAAATTACTTCCTTACTTACATAAATGCCGAAGGCCTTCTGAAAATTGGATTGTTTTTTCTTCATTAAATTTTTTCTCTCGATTTTACATTTTTTGAGAAATCAGCTGCATGTGCTCAGCCAGTGTTGAATTGATTGAATTGGCGTATTATTTGAATAAAATGGGATCCTGAGCGTTTTGTTAATTGTTTGTCGTTAAGTGAATGGATGGATGGAGAGGAGACAAAGTTTTCCAGCGGATTTCGTAATTGATGTGAAATGAGAGGGAAAATTGGAATACACAACTTCCAGCACATCCTTTTATTTCTTCCTCCTCCGGTTTTCCTCTCTCAAAAAATTTATCTTTGCTCCAATTTTTTCCCTCTTTTCACTGAAATACACAAAAAATAAAAATACGAGCAGCCTTGTCGTACATGATTCCGATCTCTAAAAATAACCAAAGTACATTTTTCACAAGTGGATTTTTGGAATTATTTAGATTACGTAACGTAACAGGATTAGAGTTTACAGTTTCTGTTCAATCCGCATACAGCAAATCCCATTAAGTCTTGCCTTGCTTTGCTTTCTCTGCGTCGCCACAGTCTCGCATCAATTTAATTCCACAAGGACACATCATTAAATGGAGAGCGAAAGAGGATCATTTTCCGAGCGAGAAAAGACGAGTGAGTGGAAACTAGAGGGGTATTTAGTATGACACGTGTGCCTCATCCCGTCTGGATCAGTTGAACAAACAGAATGGTAAAATTAGCACACTTTCTCCAAAAAAGGGGCCTCATCTGCAGCATAAGAGAAGAAACGAATTTTTTCTCTGCTCTACTCATCCCTATCGTCAAAGAAGAAGAAAGTTAAAACTCAATGGAGACAGAGGTAGGAGAAAGCTGGGAGTGTAATGTAATTCCGGAGGAGTAGAGACAAGTAAAGTTGTATTAGTGAAAGTAAGAAAGAGCGCGTGCCACATGAGCAGAGAGAAAGGAGAGAAATGGATCCATTGGAAAGTAATTAATTTCATTTCAAATTTTCTACTCTTTCATACCCGAAAAACTTTGTGAAACTGAGATGTGGGCTAACATTACCTACTACGTGTTCCATTCTCCGTCTCATTTTCCTTTCTCTTATTATTTTCTTCTTACCGACCGCGCGCTTGCTCCCTCTTGCAACAGAAATCCCTTCTGGTCCCTTCAAATTACTAGACATGCATTTTACATGTGAAAAGGGGCAGAAACTAAACGCAGGGCGGACATTTTTCAGAGGAAAACTTTGTTTGCTTTGGCTTTTCTCCGCTTTGCTCGCTTGCTTATTTAGGGAAACTCACTCAGCCACAGCCGCATCACATGGAGGCAACGTGTGCTGCTTTCACTTTAAAATCGCAACGTTGCATCAAGACTGAAAATTCTTCTCCATAAAAGCGTAATAAAAATAAAAACGCGAGTTACTTCCGATTCCAATATTGTGCCACATGCCCTTACCCTCGTCACACTTTAGTCATAGTATCCGAATAAACCCGTTTATTAAATATGTATATGCGAACGATTTATAAAAAGATGAAAAGATTTTTACCGGATTTTTAAAAAAAAATTTCAGGTTTCTTCTAAACTGCTAGACCAAGGAGGCTACAAAAGGACTTAGTGAAAAGTCATTGGAAACGTTTGGATATTAACAAAAATAAATTTTTCTAACAACGGATTACTGATTTCCGGGAAAGGAGGAAATCCGCGCTAATTTTTCACCATGATTCCCATCCTTCTTGCAATGGGGTGTTTGACAGGCATCCAGAAAAACTGCCCGAGCAATACCCCAATTATGAACTGTAAGCAAAAATATATTTTTTTCTCACAAAAAAAATATTTATTTATTCTTTACCTAACGATAAGTCATATAAGGTCCGTGGTTTTGGCTTTATTTTATTTTGGAAAAAACAGCGACAAGGAAAAAATCATAATTTTTATTTTTCAACCAGGCTTTCATAAGACGGGGATAAAAGGTTTTTTCACTCTTGAGAAAGCTCAGGAGTGGATTTGAAACTGAAAATCTGATATTTATAAATAAATAGAGTCGTGAAGAGGGAATTGGTTAAGAGTGTGCTCGAAAGCAAGACTCCATCTGGTTTTCCAAGAAAAAGGAGCACGGGGAATTTTTGGTTGAAGAGAAGGAAAGAATAATAAAGAAAGGAGAAAGCGGAGATTGGCTTTCTTTCTTTATGGACGATGGGATGGAGGAGTTGAGGAGAGACAGAGAGAGGCATAATAAACATAATAGATAAATGGGGACAGAAGAAGTGAAAGTAGCTCTCATCTTGTTTGAGAAGACGTCTCCATATTCTAGTGGCTTCTGCACTAGATTCTAGTTTAGCACCTCCATTACATTACATCACATCACATTACATTACAAATTTTCCACACACAACAAAAAATCTTCAGGCTTTCTCCTTCTAGGGGTTTCTAACGATCATCCACATCCACATGAGGCGAAAACTAAAACTCGTTGCAGGAGACGCAGACTGCGAGAACTGGAGGGTTTGGAATGAAGTGCACTTATCTTTTCTTTGCTGCTCCTGCATCTATCTCTCGGTGAAAGTGAAATTCGCCTCTCTCACATTTCTCATTTTCCTCTCTATGAATGAGAAGCCGAGGAAAAAGAAATATAAAAGATGGAAAATGTGAGATTCGCAAAGAGAGTGCTTTCACTTGCTTTAATTCCTCTCTCCTTCTTGGCACGACACATTTTAGAATGAAAACCGCCCCAAGGCATTTCCGCTTTGGAAATATATTTTGGCTAAAACCGACACAGTAGACGTGTTTAAGTGCAATAGGAGATTGCAAATACACGCGGCTGTCTCCACTTTCTTCCTGATTTGCTAAAAGAGGAGGGATTGTAGATGGCGAGACGGGACCAGATTTTAAAACATGAAAAGATTTAGCATTAGAAAGCAACCACGGGGTTGATTCACAATTGGCAGAAATGTTCGACTTCATTGGTAAAAATTGCAAGGAGGCAGAGAGCAAAGCCGTTTACTTGCTTCCTGTGTCATTGCATTGGACTCAATCACATTACCTTGGAAATAAAATGCTTTCTTGTCTCCCCCGCCTTCTCGCTTTCTCCGAACAAGAAATCCACTATGCCTCTAGAATGGACGTGTTTTTGTTGTGGGGTACATTCGTGGAATAGTAATTTCTCACTTTCTCCTTGAGAAAATAAAGACGATCATTTCCAGTAGAAAATTTATTTTTGCTTCTTCTTAAACCCGCTCCTAGCAATTCTTTGTGAAACTCCGCTTTAAATTCGTAGTAATTCTCTCATTGTTTACTTGTCACAAGAAAAATTTCCCCACTTCAACTGACAATGTGTGCAAAAGGTCAGATGGTACGGTGCCTTGTTTAAATTCCAAATCACGTTGGATGAAACTCCAAAAATATTTTTTGTCGGATGAACGAAATTTGCGGAATTTACATGAGTCTACAGACGGAGGATGTAGAGGATTTCACACTCGTTTGTTTCTTGCCTACTTAACTTAACCAAAAGCAAAGCCACTCGAGCGGTTAGTTTTTTTGGTGACAATGCGTGTGTTTAGCATTAAGTGGGATGTATCAAAAATATAAATGGCTTCCAAGAATCCATTCTCTTTTCCCACTGGAGATGGAGCAGATTAGGCCTAAGCTGGGGAAAGTTTTTGCTTGAGTTTGGATGGCATAAAATTTCTAAAGGACAAACTTTTCTTTTCCGGTCAATTCATAGCGTGTTATTAGCAGAGAGCAAAAATATTATCATTCATTATCAAGATTAAAATCTTTTCGAGCAGTTGTTTGAATATTCATCTCATTAAGGGACTTGTGCTAAAAATATGTGCTACATCCACTTCAACAAAAAACGGAAATTCCATTTTCTCCTTTCTCCACAAAAAAAAGTTGGAAAATTGTGGATGTGGAGAGGGATGGATTTTGGATTGGAAGATGGCTTAAACAAGTGCATATTGTTCAGAGTTAAAAAAGTAGGGAAACAAACAACTTTTCCAGAGAAAGAGACAGAGAAAGTTGACAGTGAGAAAAAGTTTATCTTTTCAGAACTACTTTCACCAAAAAAAATAAAACGAATCCTTCAGGATGAACATGAACAGATCCACAGGAGAAAGTTAAGCAGTTAAATAGTTATTTCTGGGGCTAGTTAGGAAAATTATATGAAAAAAATATATTATATCTGTCAGGCTTTCTCTGATGTGTGTAAATCTAGCAAGAAAAAGTTTTTCTTCTCGTTTTACTTTCTTTTCCTCCCTTTCCTGCAATGAGAGAAATCAATGGGAAACAGGATGAATGTGAGTGCCATGATGATGAGGTCATCTAGTTTTTTTGATGGTGTCCTTGTTAATGCTGCACAGCTGCCCTACTTTCTCCACTTTGCTAGCAAATTTATTTGTATTTACCTAGAAAAAGTGAAAAGGTGGTTTGGTTTTCCCCTTTTTGCTATCTACAGCCTAACCTGACATGAAACATTTGAACTCCATTTCTAATGCAATGCAAGCAATAAATCCTGATGTGGTGAACAAAAATCGGGAAAAATGGAAAAAATGTGTATTTAGTTTTTCCCATTACAACAATTTTTTTCCTCCTCATGATGAAAATTCTGTTTATTTTCTACTTCCGTTCTCCCCTTTCCCTAAGTTATCAGGGAAAAATGTCCCCGGAAAAGTGTAATTTAGGGGAAACAGGAGAGAGAAAAAATTATTTGAATAATCTCTCCCCATCTGCATCTTAAATGTCATCAAAATAAGATAAATCCTAGTTTGTTCCTATTAAGACGTAAAAGCATAGAAAGAAATGTGCACTAAAACTGCGCTCGTTCAAATAAACACAAAACTCATCTCGTTCTCGAGAAGAAAAAAACATGTCAGCATCATGTCAAGTAGAAAGGCGTGTGCAACTTTCTCTTTTTTCTTCTGTGAAGCGTAAAATTCAAAAGAGGAAAAAAAATTATGCATGGAGATGAACGCAAAGAGTTTTGCAGCAAAACCGGATATTTTTCCGGTGTATTTTTATGAGACGAGAAACAAATCAAAAACAAAAACAAAACTTGGTACACACACACTAAATCCGAAATTCATTTATTTTTCTCCTTTCTCTTCATATTTGTCTTTTGAGAATGAATGAGGAGCTTTAGCTTATCAAAACTACCTAAGCGGTAATCTAGAGCGAGTACATAAAGAGATTCATTTAAATCGCTCATTTGTCTACACTCAACAAACCACCGAAAAACGAGAGGCTCTCATCGAGTTTTCCATTTTTACTCTGCTTTCTCTTTCAATGAGTGAGTGAGAGGAGAAAGTGTAGTTAAAATTTGTTTAGCGAAAGAAAACGTGAACAGAAGTGAAGAGCCTGGGATAAAATATGAATGAGGGTGTACGTACAGACATGGAAATTTTAATAAAAAAGCTGTCTCTTGTCTTTTCTCTCTAAGCTGTTTTTCTTTGCCACTTGATTCATTCAAGATTTATTATAAGTTTAGAATAGCGAGATAAAAATCTTCTGCAAATGCAAGGCCGCAGACAACAAACAAAGAGAAATCCTCTGAAAATGAGAGGTTTGCTTGTATGTATGCATAAAATATCATGGATGACGGTTGGTAACGACCTAACGGTCGACTTAACTCACTCAACATAGAAACAGTGGGAAAAGAGGAGCCGCGTCGTCATCAAATAGCAATAAGTAGGCAAATTAAGTCTTCAGCTGGAAAATCTTGTTTTGTAAGAAAAGAAAAAGTGGGCGAGGAAGAGATTTGTTTTTAAATTTGGCTAGTCCCTTGTAATGTGATGTTGTGGTGTACGCGTTAGTTTTGCCTTGTGATAAAAATAGCCACACTCGACAGCCTACTGGAAATTTTGTTGGGAAGAGAAAAAAAGAAGACACGAGAGAAAGTTGTAAGTTGTCTGTTTCCGATGTCGAAAGATGACAAGTTGTTCATTCATCTAGAGAAGGGAAGAGTTATATTTTCTCGGCCTAAAATTTTCCCCATTAAAATTTAGTCTGGAGAGAGAAAGAGCTAAGTGAATGAGTGAGTGAGTGAGTGAGTGACTGTGACTGACTGAAAAGTGAAAGTCTCATTTTTGGGGCAAAGCTGCTACGTAGTAAAAGAGAAAGTGAGTGAAAGAGAATTCTCTGTGGTCGGATGGGAGGGAGGAAAAGAGCAAGGACTGGAAAGAAGAGAAATGAAGCCACAGCGCATTTTTCGATGAACGCATTAGTTACATGCTCAACTCAGTTAGTTGGTTACTTACTTGCTCCTTGCTTGTTCCCCTTTAGTTCAATGTACAAAAGGAGCCAAGTAAATTAATCAAATCAGTGCACAAGCTCATCTCAGACCACCGGCACACAAAACACACACAGCGACGGCCACACGGCCCAAATAACATTGATTTTCCTTTGCCTTCCTCTGCTCTCATTTTTTTAACGAACAACGCACGGAGGAGAAAGAAGAGCTGGAGAAAGCAAAGTTGAGTTGAAGCATTAGAAGTGTGCCGGTAGCATCAGCATCACGATCAACAAAAACAACTTCGTTTCTCTCGAAAAACACAACAAAGGAAAAGGCTAGGGCACAAGCAGTATTTTTAATGTAGTGTTAACATACTTTCTCTTTCTCTTGTTTTTTCCTGTCTTGTCTCGCGCAGACCAACTCAAGCATATCTGGAGCCCAACGAATCCCTTCCTGTCGAAAAATTACGAGAATGGAACCTGGGTTCGGAATGATACTTATCTGGATAAACGAGCTTTCGTAGGTCGAACCGTGAGGGTGGCCCTTGTTAACGTAAGTTGGAATAAACTGTCACTTCTTAATAAAATATTCATTCATTGTTTTCGTTCTCATTCGTCCACCGAAAACCTGTTGCGTTTTAAGTGAATTATGCTGATGATGCTGCTGCTGGTTGTGATGGTGGTGGTGGTGATTATTCTATTTAATGCGATTTCCAGGAAGCGCCGTTTGTGAACGAGTCAATGCGTGGGAACAACAGCTTCACGGGTGTCGCTCGCACCATTCTTGGCGTGTTTCGCGACGAGCTGGGCTTCGACTGGGAGCTCGTTTTTCCCCCAGACGGTGACAACGATGTCGGCATTTTGAGCAGCGACGGACAGAACTTCACCGGTGTCCTGGGAATGCTACAACGCGATGTAAAAACACCATTTTTATTCGCACCTACTTTTTTCTTTTCATTTTATTATTCACTAAATCTGATTTAGTTGCGTGATGTGGATCTAACGCTTAGGCTTTTAAGCGACGAGAACCAGACGACATTGAAATAAGTTTTTAAAAAGTTTTTTTTTCCCTTTCTGTCTGCCTCGGCATCTCATCTCTTTTCTCGCGACAATCACATCAGTTTTTTTCTTTTCATCCTAATTGCTAAAGTGGTTACTTAGCCTAACTAAACTCATGTAATGTGTTTTGAAAAGCTTTTATTTTTTCTTTCTTTCATAAAGGAAAAACGTCAATTTCCATCTCTTTGTTTGAACTCTTTTTGTGAATGAAAGTCATGCCGTAAATAATTGAATAACATTTTCATAATCTTTTTTTATTTCATGCGTCGCATGCTCTGTGGATTGCGATGGCTTTGCAAAAAAACACATTTGCAAAAAAAATGTAAAAATGGGAAACAGGAAGCAGACATCGCGATAACATATGTGAGCTTTTTGCCCGAGCGCTTGAAACATTTCGACTTTTCTCGGCCCTTTGGAGAAGAGAAATGGATGATCATGATGAGCCGTCCTCAGGAGACCACCGATGGTGACGGACTTATTGCTCCCTTTCAACCGGAGGTAAGTTCATTATCCACACAGAATCTAAGAGAAAGAAAAAATAAAATCAACAACTTTTTCTGAACGAAATTGAATCGTCATGGTCATCGAGCTGAAGTTGAAGTTGACGTTGAGAAGAGACAAGGAGAGGGCAGGTAGGTGAATGAGACAACAGGAGATGCTTTTGTTTCCTTGCTACAATGAAAATGGCGAGAGTCAAGTGAGGTCGCTCCACTCGACCTTTTTTAGTTTAACCATGGCCACAAGAGTCGTCTCCGTAAAATAAAATAATAAATGATCTCGGTTTCTCTCGTTTCGTGTTCCATTCTTGTACATCGTAGTGACGATGGCTTGAGCAAAATCGCATTTTTTTATTCGTGTTAGCGGCACTTTTCGGTTTTGAGCAATGTATCTTATTTGGAAAACGGGGCTTCGTTTCGATTCGAAGAGCAGAAATAATATTGACGTATGCCCGGAGCGGCCTTTGTGTCGATGAGTAGTCTTCCGCAAAACCATCTTTTTTACTCCCTTTTGAATTTGTTATCCTTCCATGGAAAAGGATGGGAATCGAGCATGAAAAATGGTAACACCGCGCGTCACGTCACCATTATTTATCTTCATTTCAAGTTTTCAGGTTACGAAACTCAATGAAGCTCGAGCTTCTTTTCCTCTTTTCATTTCTCTTCAAATCAGCAAAAAGAGTCTGTTTCGAAGTTGAAGAGGTTTTTTTGCAGCGCCTCCGGCTACCTTTTTATCCTTCTTGTACTTATCTTGTATCACGTATCTTTCTCCCAGAACTCCCCCGTCTCAAATTTTGATATTTGTTTGTTGTTGTGTGTGGTTGTGTGATTACATGTTTTGCGTTCCCATCTTGCTTCCTCCTCCGACAGCGAAAGTGAAAGGAAGCCACAGTATCACTTTCCTCTGCTTTCCCCTTCCTACTCGTTGCTTTTCGATGTGCGTCGTTACACCCAGAGAAAAATGAGATTCTTGATCCAAAGCATGTTCATGTTGTATTACAACACCGCCACTTTTCTTTGCCTAACGAAACATAAAATGCAAATTATTTTTTTTTACTACTTCGTCTTCGCTTCTTGACAGTGGAAATTCTTTTTTAGCTCCTCTCATGTTTCTTCTTGCAACAGGAAATGAATGAATAAATGAAAGACAGGAAAGATTTCATTAGTTTCGGCACATGGTGAAAGCATTGGCAAAGAGAAAACAAATAGTGTGACAGGACAGTCTCATTCATTTTATTTTTAGTCGTTTTTCTTTCTTATTTTTAAACCTTATGGTAGAAATGGAAAGCAATAACATTTTTTCTGCTGACGTTGGCGAACTTGACAAAGTGGGGAATAAATGAGATGAGTAACGCGTGAAATTCATTGCAGATAGGCAGCCCCTAATAAAACTGGGTTTTGTGGTCACCTTGAACACTTAAAATGTTATGATTCTCCACTCTTATCTTCTGGCTACAATTTTAATGCGACTGAACACGATCAACATTAATTATATCCTACAAAGAAAGGGTCGGAGAAAGTTTGAGCCATGTGCTGACTTACTCCAGTTTATTCTCTGCCGATGTGTAGCAAAGTGAATGAGTGAGTGAGTGAGTGAGTGGGTAAGTAATGTATTAACTGCTGCTCTCACTTCCTGTCTACTCCCAAAATTCTTCCATCACTGAACTTCGGTCCGCTCACTGAGTGAAAAGAAAGGACCACTTTTCGAGCCCATTAACGGAAGCCATTCTCATTCCATCCATTAGGGCAATCAATTTTTACATGAGGCACTGAACATGAAACGATGATGAAGGGAAAATTCATCACTGAGGGAGAGAGGGAGGCAGTGAAAGTGTGCAATGATGTGTTGAGATGAGCTGAGACAAAATACGGCGTCTGACAAACTGTCCATTATTTTTTTCTCTTAACCTATCTCCATATTAGGGATTGTTGACGACAATCGAAAAAGAAAGAGAGAGATGTGAAGAGGTCCGGCAAAACACAATTAAGTCGTTTACTTCTCTCTCCGGTAAAAAGAAAGTTGGCGGAGAAAGCAAAGTTGGAGAAAGTTTTTGCGCTGTAGACATGGATCATTAAGGGTCTGAAGTAAAGCGGAACGTATTTTTATTAAGGAGAGGAAAATGTTTATTATCGGAGAAAACAAGTCGGTCTCCATTCACTAATTGCAATTTTTCTTGCTCGTCCGGAAGTCGAAAGATTGACACACGGAGGGTGAAAGCAAGCCATTATTACACTCTATTACATTAATATTTTTTCTCAAAGATAAGAGAAAGAGAGAATAGGATTTAATTATTCATTTTAGTGTGTATCTTTAAGAGGCCCGTTTTTTCCGGGAATGACGCAAATAAAATTTTATGCTTGGATGGAATAGCGAGAGTCACTCACGCTACTTTCACCACCACTCTAATACAACAAGTGACGGCTTTACAAATAAAAGTCTTGTTAGCAAATAAACAAGTCGAAGATGGAGGGCGAAAAAAATAAATGTTTCTTTTCCATTTCCATTTTATTTTTTGGGAGCACGCCTCATCACCTTTCTCAGTGAAACCCACTCTGCTCCTCGTGTCTTTCTCCGTCCTTGCCTCGCTTTGCCCGTTTCTGCCCACTTTCATTTTCCTGCTTTTCTCCACTCTGCCAAGTGGGAAGAGAAAGAAAAAATAAGGAATAAATAAATGGGGATTTCCATGCAACATGCAATCGACTCCGAGTTTAATGCACATTACACGAGCTGTCATCTCCATTTCCGTTGCCACTTTCTCCTGCCTCCCAACCGGGCTGTAAAATGGGTCCATTTTAGCAGCTTGAGTGACGTCCTGACCTCACTTTTCTCTCTCCTTCTTCACACCACCAATAATATTTCAACAGTTTCACTTCTCCCATGAATGGATGCTTGGATGGATGACTGGAAACAAAATGGCACTCCAGACACAATTCCAGTAGTCCGCACAATAATGTGATGTGCTGAACTCTGCCTTTGCTTTCTCTATTTTTCTTCTCTTCGAAACAACACCCAATCCTTTTCCTCCACGTCCACCCGTTTAAAATTGTGAGCGTCGGTGTCTTTCAGGACAAGATAACAGTTGAAATGAGGTTAGAAAAGAGAATTTTTATTATTTTTACAAGAGACGGAGAAAGTTTAAAGAGAGAAAGAAAAAAATTTCTTGTAAGAAGAAGAAGAGTTACAAATAAAATAAAATCCTACTTTCTCATGGGGGAGCGGAAGAAAAAGGAAAATCCTGCTTGTGAGTTGATCATCCTGTTGATTTGGCTGAGGAGAGTTGGGAAGAGTTCGAATGGAAGCAGTCAGTGTTGATGTAAGTACGTGCTTTAGTCAGAGTTATAGTTAGAGCCGATAGACAGATGAAACCTAAAAAAGACTGAGGAAGGGAAAGAATAGAAAAGTTTTGCTTAGGGTGCTTACGTAAACCACTCTTGCTTTCTCCAGTTCTACTGCTGTTACTACATATTACTTTCACCACTCCCTCGAGAATTAGATAAATATCAAAATTGAATGGTAGAGCCTCCCCTCTCCATGAAAGCAACTTGCTTTTACTTTCTCCGTTGTGATCCCGTTTTTTTGGTCTGCTTTTCCTGTGGCCAATAATTAGGCTGGAGACAAACTACAAAAACTGTATAATATGAAAGAAAAGAAAATGGAGTTACTCATTTTTCTCATTATTCATGCCTTTCCCTCAACAAGAAGAAATTCCTGTGGAGAATTGCGCTTTCTCCGTTGAGTAATATCAGCAGTGGTTTCATGTCCATGTCCATGCTCTCCATCATCATCAGCATGAGAATGCACTCAGCTCCTACGTAAATAGAAGAGCTGCGTTTGTTTACTTGAGCTGTTATGTTCTGTTGTTGGCGACTGGATAAACTATTTCAAACCGGAGGAGGATTCATAGATTGTGGAGAAAGTGGGATCGATTGTGCAAAAGAAAATTCCATTTTCCTTGTTAGAGGAGGGATCATGTAGAAATCAACAGCTTTCTTTTCCTTTCACTAATATGAAGAAAGAATCCAGAGTAAAATGTAATCTACAACGTAATAAAAAATGACCTTGTTTTTGTTTTAGCATTGAAAGAGAAAGCATTGACAAACTGAGTTTACCTAGCTAAAGAACTAAAATGTAATGAATACATAAATAAATAAATAAATAATTTTAATCCGTCTTATGAATATACTTATCTCCGTGGATATCCAGAAGAAGAGAAAGCGTTTCTGTAGTGGCCAACCTGTCGCACTCTGCGAGACTTTCCCTATCGATTTCCCCTTCTTGTTGTTTCTCGTGCGTGAATCTTTTTTAGCCTGTTCGATGTAAATATGTTAAGCATGTATTTGGAGAATGCGAGTGAGTCTGTGAGTATGCAAGCTGGGAAAAAATTATCCTTTTTACTTTCTCTTTGATGTTATTATTAGCATTATTATTACACAAGAGGGAACCATTTTAGTGGATTTTTGCTTTCCTCCCTGGCACGGCCTAGATCGCCCGCTGTCTCTTCTCCAGAGTGAAATCTAATACAAGCTTGTAATCTTTACGGCTACAATGCACGTTATGCTCACTAATCGCTCCGAGAGAAAGTCTCATAGTCAGATAAAAATGAATAAGGGGAAGGAAAAATTGGTCCAGGTTGAGAGGAGAGCTGAAATAAATGGAAATGACATTTTGCTGCACTAATTTTTTAATTTGTTTCCTCGTTCTTATCAGCCCACGCGGACCTCTTTTTCCTTGTCTCTCTCCCGCCTTCTTTCACTGTCCTTGCTTTGTAAGGAGAGAAAGCAAGAGAAAGTGGAAAATGTATCTGTAGCCATTATGGAAATCAACGAATAACGGAAAAGATCAAGTCAGTTAAAAAGTGTTTCTGTAACCATTAAGTGTGTGCAGTGTAGTTATCTTCCATTACATTCCTTTACCATGGATGGTGTAAGAGCAGCGAAAACCAAGTGAGCAGCAGCAGCTCCTTTCTCTTTCCTTTGCTACAAGGTAACCACTTTCTTTTCGCTCCAACTTTCCTTCTTGTTGCTCGCTGTGAAATGAAATTTTCATGGAGAGACTATTAAATAGATTGGAGAGTAGAAATGGAGAGAAAGCTCGGCACTGTTTACTCAAGACACCGTTTTCCTTCGAAATGACCATGATGAGGATGATGTGATAGTGAATGAACTACTTTCGACGAGCAAAAAGAGACAAGCAAAGCATCTTTTTTCTCCTTATTTTTCTCCAGGATTTCGCAGTTTACTTTCCTGCAGAATAGAAGAGGTAGTAGCTACTAGAGCCTTCTATTTTATTCATTGCGCGCTCGTCAATGCCTGCACACGGAGAGCAGACGAGACAGGGAAAAGGATAGCAAAACTCACTTTTCCTCCTTTCTCCTTTGCCAAAAGATACTTATCATTTCCAAACTCAAAGATGCATTCGTCTAACCAACTAGACTCTCTGCTTTCTTTTTCCTTTTCTTTTTTTTTGTCCTTACAACTTTTTTATTAGCTGCACAATTCTCAAACCATCACACCGCCGTCTACATCCTCATCATCAATTTTCTCTTCTTTTATAGTTCGCTCATTGCAATTAAGTGGTGAACATAACTACCTATGTACTTACACATTAAACTTGTGTTGCCATGACAACATTGAGAGCTTTTTGAGTTTTTTCCTGTTTTCTGCTCGCTTGGGAAATTGAAGATGAGTACGTCGTATCACTGACATCACTAGGAAAGTGAAATCGCCTCCGGCCATCTTTCATTCAAACGAGATGCTTTCCCCTCTTCATTTTCACTTGCACAGAAAAAGTATTTTGAAAATGGCAGAGAAAAAAATTGTCGGGGACAGGGAGATAAAATGTTATGTAAGGAGGCAAATGCAGTGCCCCAATGCATTAATATGCGAGCTCAATTTCAAAATGAGTTTCCAGTCAAAGACTTTCATTATTTATTCCTAGAAGATTACAAAACGTTTCTGCGATGACGAGACCATTATAAAATATTTTACAAAACAGCGAGACACCTGATTCAACTTCTTTTCTCCTCTGACCCCCCACCACCACCACCACTTTCACTCATTTGCATTTTATTATTCGCAACATGGGTGAAAGCCGTTTTTTGTTGACACATTCTTAAATCGTGCGGTGGCATTCTTCCATCCGGTGAAAAAAGTTTTTTGGAATACGTAAAAATTCGGTATTTTTGTATTAACACACACTTAATTTGAATGACTGTGACGCGGAGCCATGAATGAGGACATTTACAAGTTTAGTATTCCGCTCGCCATTTCATTTTCCCTTCATTGTTCATTTGCTGAGGTGGATGTGAGGCAGCCGAGATGAAGTGAAGAGAAAAGGATTATTTTGCATGTAAAATGGAAAAAGCGATAAAAGAAGAGCGTGAGTGAATGGAGACGGAGAAAGTGTCTCTTAATGCTCATTCAATTCATTCATTTGCGTCCACTGTTTTTCTAGGTGTGGTACTACTTGATGATCTCGCTGGTGCTAATGGGACCACTTTGTTACTGCATGATTCGACTGCGTTGCTGGCTCTGCAAGGGACATCCGACCCTTGGAACTTACTACTCCATGGGGGCCTGCGTTTGGTTCGTCTACGGGGCTCTCATGAAACAGGGATCAGTTCTGAAACCAATGGCAGGTAAAATGTGAATTTTGAACTTTTTTCATTTTCCTCTTTTTCTGTTTTTATCTATTTCTTTTTTTAACTGTGAAAAAGTGAAATCAGAAAAGTTCTTTAATCATTTTGTTTGTTTCAGCAGAAAAAAGTGTTTGGTGTTGCCGATATGAAAAAAGTCTTTTTGGTTTTAGTTTTACATTGCGTCATGTAATGGAATATTTTTTCTTTTTATCTGCTTTCTCAGACTCGACACGGATCTTGTTCGCGACTTGGTGGATTTTCGTGACGATTCTCACGGCTTTCTACACCGCGAACTTGACGGCTTACCTGACTCTGTCGAAAGTGCCGATTCCGTACGACCGTCTGGAGAAGATTGGCTACCGAGATAAATGGATTGTGAGGAAGGGCGACACGATCGAGGCTATCGTCAAGGCTGGCACGACGCCCAACGAGGGAAACGACACCTACGCGATGGTATTTCACTTTTTAACTTGCTGTCAAATCGCTTCCCACACAAAATTAAACAAAGTCACCAAAATAACCAGGCTGTGACAGATGTTAATTAAATTGTACTTGAGAGGCTCATTAATTATTTGCAATTTACTTTCACCTAGAACGGGCAACTGTGGCCGGAGTTTAAGAAGGTGCGGTACAACTGGGAGAAATATGGCCGCTTCATGGAGGACTACAAGGAAATCATTGAGCAAGTGCGGCGATACAGTGAGTGACTGAATTGAAGAGAAAGCACGTATTAAAAGAGATTTATTGAGGAAAGTTAAAAGGAGAAAAATGGTTGTAATTTGGAAAGGGTACCTCTTGATTGACGAGGAGAGTCGAGTGCAGCGGTTTGTGTACCGGGATTTCAGAGCTCAGTCGAAAAAGAACACGCCGCTGCACAAGAGGTGTGCCTTCATCATGTCGAAAGAGCCGGTGCTTAGGATTCCCTACGGAATGGCGTTCCGCAAAGGCCACCCCATCAAACCGCTGCTTGATCCCATGTTAGTGACGGAAAAATTTCCAAAGATTTCACAGCAAAGATAAATTAGTTTCGGTGGAGTGTGCTTTGAGTAGAAGACTCTCTCCTTTTCTCACTTTTTTGTTTCTGCTTTCTCCAGATTGGACAAGCTAACGAAGGCGGGACTGTTTAACTACTGGAAAACGAAAGACTTGCCGTCGAGAGATCCTTGCAACGCGGACTCTGATTTCCGTGAGCGACAGCTGCGAAACGGCGACTTGATGACGACCTACTGTCTCTGTGGCACGGGCTACCTCCTCGCCCTCATCTCGTTTATAGCGGAGGGCGCTCACAAATACATCTTCAACAGGAAGAGTAAGTGGAGCGAGAGCGAAAGCACTTGAGTTCAGACTCAGACACAATAAAAGTAAAAATAAATTTTATTTCATTTTATCTCAGTGCAAAACCAGCTCGTACCCTCGGAAAAACCGTTAGGATTCTATAAGGGGAACTTGAGCGTGCCACAGGGTGCCGCTCCGTTCTTCGACACGGACAAATTCCTGCAGAACATCAACGGACGCGACTACGTCGTCATGAAAACACCGGATGGGCGGACAAAGCTGGTGCCGAAGAATGGCAGCGGACTGCAGGCACTGCAGCCTGTCTACAACCCGCCGCCGCCCATCACCTACTCCTCTTACATGAACTAGGCCGCTCTCTTTAGTATCACAAATGTACCTTCCCACTCCACTCCATTCTCACTCAATTCCAATTTCTGACCTGGAGCTTTCGCAAATTTTCTTTATTTACCTTTGTCAAAGCTATCATCACATCACATCACTTGAAAAGATTTTAGCGGTGAGAGCCAAGTTAAATAAGTGAAAGTTCTCACTTTCTCTTGCAGCATTTCATATTTGGGGCCACTTGAGAAAAACGATGAGAAAGTGGGTAAGAGAAAGTAAAGATTGGAGCGTAGATTTCGTTTAAGATTGTTAAGGAAAAGCGCCATAAAATAGAATCCCGAGAATGAATTATGTTATGAAAGAGAATTTTTTGGGGGAGAGAAAGTGAATCTGACTTAGTGAGAAGTCAGTGTATTATTTTCTGGAGAAAGTTTTTTTTTATTCATACAACGGTGCACATAAAAGTGAAAGTCTCTCACTCTCTATACACCCGATTCTATCTGTTTTGTTGTGAAAAAAGGAATAAAATTATGAATTATGAGGAAAAGGATTATTTAGGTGTGCATAAAAAGGAAATCCGCCTTTGTTTTACTTTCTCTTTGTGTAGTGATAGTAAGAGTAAGTAGGGATAGCTTAGGGGATAAGTCCATTTATTTTAAGACTTTCCCACGATGGAAAATAAATACGCATTTGTTTTGCACTCGTCATGATTCGCCAGTGGAAACTGAGATTATTTTCTGCTCCTTTGTTGTTTGAACAAGGAAAACTTTCTGTCGTCTGACCGTCCTTTAATTCATGCAATCAATGAATGCTGACAATGTAGGTAAGTGAGCTGGAAAATGTGGATATTTTTGTTCTGAAACGCGGTGGTCTCAGTTGAGTTGGTGACTGAAGCGCGGAAACGTTGACCTTCCTCGTCATCTCCTCTTCATCCTCATGATCGTGATCCGCGTGGTGCGATGATTATCTGAAAGTGGAGTAGAATAATTCGAGATTTTCCTCCTCTGGCTGCTTGTGCTTTCACTTGTCCTGGAGAAAGTTTGTTTTGTGTTGGCCAACACAATGAGAGAGGAAAGTGAGAGTGGAAAGTTTAATTAAGTCGACAGTTTTGTTGTCTGAGAAAATGCAGAGTCTAAAATATTTTCTCCTATGATTTTCATTGTGTTTATGTTTATTACGTCAACATCAAACATGAGAGAGAGGAAGGAGAAAGTGGAAAGTAGAAAGAGGAGAGGGCCGACGGGCATGAAAAATAAATCTTGTGAAGTGATATGATTCAAGGAGAAAGTAGAGTAGGTAATGTAAAAGAGGAGGAAAAAAACTGGTCTTTTCCTCTTTTCTCCAGTCTGCTTTCTCTGAAAAATTTTGAAGGAAGGGTAAGTAAGAAGAGATTCGGTTGGACGCCATTCATCATTAGGAAAGGAAAAGAATGGGAATTGTGCCCTTGCGCTGAGCTGATTATCACCATCAGCGCCACTCACTTTTCACCTTTCTCCTCTTTGCTTTCTCTTCTTTGCAATTTCCGCGCTATACTGCAATTGTCAGGAGGGAAATGGAGCAGAGGAAGCAGAGCCACGTCTAATTAGCAATTTTCTCTTTTCCAGACAATACCCTCCATTTTGGATAGACAGACGCAGTTGAGCGCAACAAGACGGAGAAAAGTGATCCGCTCTATTTTTACTCCCTTCAGTCTCCGAGCACGTGAGAGCGACGGAGAGAAAGTAAAGAGGAATTCTTTTTTCCTGTCGTTTGTGTCCTCCTCCTCCACTCTCTGCTCAGCTCTGCTTCTGCTTCTCATAATTAATTAATGCAAACTCATTTCCAACTTAATTATTCGCGACGACAAAGTTAGAGTGGCTGAGTGAGAGAATTGCACTAGGAAACGGGGCTGCACTTTTCGCACTTTTTAACGCTTGCAGCATTCAAATCAACTCCAGCTACATAGAAGCTTCTCTCATTCACGGGGAAAAGAGGCGAAATAAAATGAAAGTCGTCTCTGGTATCCCATCAACTTGTTTGCTTGCTTTCACTGCTGAACCTGGCTTCTGCCTGATGGCTATAGGGCCCTGGCCCAGGTCGCTGGTTCATGTTTAATCGAATAATTTGTTCGCAGTCACACATCCAGTCAAGCCAGTCACTTCATTTTCATTTGTTTAATAATGGTTAAGATCAAATTCCCAGCTTTTCTGCTCTGTGACAAAAAAAATTGTGTATAAATTTCTATCTCTATACATACATAATATATTTTACCTCCTCAAGTTGTAAATATAAAAGCGTATTCATTAATAATCTAAACTGCTTAATTAAACTAGATGGGAACTAATGTTTTAAGGGAAACATTTTTTTGAAGCTGGTGTGGACCTTTTAGGAAATAAAAACTGTTTCAACAATGTTACCTGTTGTACAAGATGAGCTATTACATAAAAATGTACCTACAAATTAAGATTAGTTAATTAATGTAAATGTGCAATAGGGACTAAGAAAGAATACAAAAAATAACTTCATTTTTCATTAATTAACTAAATTAAGAAATGAATGCGTGCTGACAAACAGCAATGAGAAAAGGACTGAGATGGTACACAAAGATGGGCTGGATGCGATGCAGAGGCGAGCGGGTACGATTTAATTAAATTAAGTTTGCACCACATTTTCAGATACTACTACTACATGGAGCTTGAGTATAATAATTAAAATACAGATTCTAAATATAAGTACATAAATAATATACAAATGCAATATGTTTCATGTGCCTCCTCTTTTTGTCACAAATTCAAATACAATAAAAACCATGAAATGAAGAGCAAAAAAGTTTTAATTGGACACCATTTTAATAATGAATTTTATATTAGATTAGATTATTTTTACAAAGTAAGTCGACATTTGACACTGAAACCGTAAAAACCATTTTACCAAATTTTTACCTGCTTTGCTGATCGGCTCAGTGAGCTTTTTGAAAAAGTTTGCGAAATAAAATAAAATAAAATCAGCATGAAATTTTTCATAATTTAATCTACAAATACAGAGGTTAATTAGCCTACTAGAATGTTCGAATAAAATGTAACTGACACAATAACAATCTCGTGTCACTCAGGACAATGTAGTTTACTTACAGTTTCATTATCAGCATTTTTTCAGCAGTGGCAAGGAAAACGCAAACGAAACTCGACATTTAGCTGCTACAGTACAACGACACGCACGATAACGATGACAGTTGAAGTTGAAGTGAAAAAAGCTTTGCATGTAATTGTGGCCATTTTTGGAGTTGAGTAGAGAGAAACGTGTAGCGGATGATGTACATCTGGCTGGAAATGAAAATAAAAGCGGAATGATGTGGTGGAATTGAAATTGAACGTGAATTTCATTGAACAATGCAATGCTGGGAATCCTCTTCCCTGCAGGAAACAATTTTCCGCAGTAAGTTGGAATAAAATGTAAACCATGAACATGAGCGTGGTAACCATCTATGTACATACCTTTGGTTGAAAATCCTCTGAAGTCTGGCTTGACTCTGACTGAGTGAACGAGTTTTTTTCATCATTCATATCATGCCATTCATTGCAGCCAGCCTTTCACATCTTTTCAGTCTTTGTCATCATCTGCATTTTAGTATTATTACCACATCAACTTCAGCGTCAGCACAACTGTACCAAAATATGAAAATCTTTCTGTATGTAAGTAGACTCTCTCATCTCAATCTCATGCAATTTTCGTTTTTATTCAAAACATATTCTACAATGGAAGACACGCTATAATAAAACTCTCTATGTATGTACTTACAAATTGTTGCTTTTGCAAAATGACACAATGACAGAATGACTGGGAAAAAATTAACTTGATCAAGTATTTATTACAGTACGTTACTCACACTCCAGAGGATTATGATATTAAGGGAAATAAATGAAATATTAAAATATTTGAGATTGTGATGAGCCTGGTGGTTCCGATCAATGGAAATAAAAGGTAATCATAATCGCATGCGAGGCAAGTGGGCACGCGATCGTTTTTTAGATCAATTCCCAAAAGCTGTGTTCTCGACTTCTTCGCTACAACTAAATACGGACAAGTGAAGACCCAGTCTTTTCTGGAAGCCTTACCAAAAACTTGATCCGCCCACTGGGGAAAAGTATCATTATCTTATCAAATTTTATTCCACCTGTCAATATTTTCCCTTGTTTCACTGCCTCCCAAAGTGATTCATGGATTACTCCCATGCCACGAGTCGATGGGTGGTCGCTTTTCTTCTCCATTTCCTTCTGGGAGCAACGTGTTGCCTCTGCATGAAGATCGCCGTCACCGCCAACACCGTCCCGACACTGGAGCATTCTCCAGAAAATGAAGCACGTGAGCCGCCAAGAATCAGTTTGCTGAACTCGACGCGTGATTTTGAGCAGGAGCTGGGCTACTACGAGCCGCCGTCAACTGGGACGGAAGTGACGTTCCAGAATGAGACGGTGGTGGTAGTGCCTGCGTCAAGGAGCTCACTGCGATTCCTGTGCGAGGCGAATTATCCCATCTTCTGGAATCTCGTCCACTCGAAGATCAGCCACAACGTGTACCACTCGCTCCGAGTGCTCTCCATCCGCCAGTTCCAGGATCCCTTTGACCCGCTCACGTTCACCTACCAGACAGTACTTCACATGCAGGGATACCGCGACCAGATGTCGGGCATTTATCGCTGTCAGAGTAGCCACAAGAACGAGCTGGAGAGCAGCGTTCAAGTCTTTTGGCAATGTATGTACATAATGTAAACTAGACAATAAAACTCTGGACAGACTGAAAAGTGGAAAGAATTGTGTTTCGATTCAGGGAGGAAATGATAAATGGGCTGCCGCTACTATTCTTGTCTTTTGTTTGCTGTCTGCAGCGGCGACCACGGGAAGTGTGCTGCTGCACTCCAGAGAGAATCTCACCGTGTGGATCGACCACCCCGAGGATAACTTTCAGCTTCCATGTGAAGTGACCGATCCAAAGGTGACCCCGAAATTGAGCAAACTCAGCGCGCCACCAAATGAGGTAAAAATTGCAGAAGGAAATATGTCGAAAATTTGGGAATCGTCTCAGCAGGAAAATGTGATGAGATGAGGCTAACCAAACTCCAAGTTTTATGACCCCATCATTTTTTACTTTTATCCGAAATGAAATCGTGTCTTATATAAAAACGGAGATGAGACTCTGTAAAGTAGAGTAAAATACCAAGTCAAACCTCGTTTCCCAGTCGCTGATGATCTCTTTTTCGAGTTTTTTTTTCAATCGATAAGCAAAGAGGAGAGAATAACTATTTCAAAAACCAACATTCAACTTTGTTTAAGCCTCCGAAACTTTTCATATCGCCAATCGATAGAATCAAGTAAAAAAATATATTTTATTCTCAGCAAGAAAAATCTCTTTTTTTTCGTCCCCACATCATATGCTTGAACTTGTAAAATTCTAACTCCAACTTTTTCTCCTTGATGTGATTTTTTATCGAGAAAATTCCAAATATTCACTAGGCACAGCTTTGATGACGTATGTAAGTTTTACGTATGTACGAATGAAATGTCCATAAAGTTTGCGTCACTTGTTCCAAAAAAAAGGTGGAAGGTTACTGCTTTACTCTAGTTATTGCTTCACATCTTGCGTGAACGTGGACACGAGCCAAAAAAATAATAATAAAAAGGTGCTCAGAATTTTCGAGTGTGGTCGTTTCGTGGTAAAGTGGAAAGAAAAATGTTGTCTGTAATAATGTAGAAAAGTGAATTTTTAATAAAAATCCTTTTATTTCTATTTGAAGGTGTACGTGGAGCTGGAGTGGAGTGACTCGATCCAATTCTCGCCTTTGCAGGGCTTCACATTGAAAAATGTGAAAGATGCCGTGGGAACGTATCGCTGTTCCCTCCAGTCGACTTCGAACTCAAATGGCGAGTCCGTGACAGTAAACGTTCGGCTGAGAAATGGTAAATTCTCTGCTCAATTAATTAGATTGCGAGGGCGCGATGTTCAATGGGGCTGAAGTGAGGTGGAATGAGGTGAAACGAGATGAATAAGAAATTAAACGATGAATGTGTTAATATTTGGATAGAAACTTCCGGTGCAGCGAACCGGCCCAACTACACGTTTCAGTATGACGACACACTCAAGCAAGTGAAGTGCTGCGCCAGTGGAAAGGACGGTGGGAAGAGGAGAAAACCACCGAAAATCTACATGATGGTCTGCGAACATCCCAGCACGTGTGCACTCAGAGAGACTCTGGCATCGAACGAGGTTCAGCCAAAATTCAATCTAAAGACACACAAAGTCAAGAAATGATTTTCCTTGCTTTCTCCAATCCATCTTTTCCACTCGGTCAGTACTAGGAATAATAATATTTCCGCAGGATCTCGCTTACATGTGGAATCAAGGCAGACGTCGTGGCAGCTGCTCCGTCTACAGCCTCAGGTCGCCCCACAACACTGGAGTGATCCGGTGCACTGGAGACGGCTACAGTGTGTTCAAGGAGTTCGTGGTGCCAGTGCGAGGAGCACAGCACCATCACTGGAACACCAAGAGGAACACCACCACGTGTACCTACTCATATCACATAACTCCTCCACTTCTATAAAAATCTCGCTTTCACTTAAACTCGGCAAGCTTTCGCTTAAGTCATCGTTTTCCTCCTGTCTGCATCCTTATTGCAAAATTATCCCTCGTAACAAACCTCTTCGTATTCAGTATGTATCTTCGTCACTATTTCCAAAATGATGAATCGCCGTCTGCCTCCATTTGAACGTGCGCACATTTATTAAAAGCTGTGTTGTAGTAGTAGTAAACAAATGATTATAAATAAGTAAATCTGGCGTCTGGGGAGTATCTGATTACCATTTCTCACATGTTCCATGAACACGCACTAGATTTGCACTGGTCGGAAATCGATCCGCAGGAAATGCTCGACGTGCTGAGAACCTCCTCAGATTCGGATGGCTATCCCACCTACTACTTCGACGAGTTTGGAAGGAGGCGACTGGAAAAGGCGGACCCCACGGTTTACTCCAGGCAGCGGGTCAACTTTAATTGCTACATGTCCCGCTACTACTTCGCATCCGGCAATTACTGGCTCATCCGCTGGAGGAACCAGACACTTTCTGCTGTTCCATCAGGTTTTTTTAATATATTCCAGGAAAATTGAAATTTGATGGAAAAGGGAAAGTGCGTGTAATGTGAAAAGAAAATGCTTTTTCTTTTTGATATTCAAAATCGTGGAGAGGATGAATCTGGTGGAGTGGAAGTAGTTCAGAGGCGCTACTACGGCCATCACGAGCACCACGTGGACACGGTGTCGTTTGAGGCAAGTCTGGAAATGGAAGCTGTCATCTGCTTCGCTCCCGTCTGGAACTCATCCGTTTGGGTCACGAAACTCCATTACCTTTACGTCAATGGTAATTTGTGGTGGGGAAGCGGAGGAAAATAAATTGTCCTTTGTCATTTCGAATAACAATAAATTGGTTGAAAAATGGAGGCACGCAGAGAGAGAGAGAAACTGGGAATTGGGAGATGCCTCTCTCTGATTATCTTGTGAGATTTTTATGTATTTGGAATAACAAAAATCCAACTGCTGCCTTTTTTTCTCTGCTCTGCAAAACAGAATCAATGCCAGCCCAAATTCTAGCCACGGAGCAGAAAGTCGTTTGGTACGCGAACGAAACAGAGAAAGTATTGACTTGTCACTCGAGCGCAGTTCCAGAGCCGATGTTTCGCTGGGAGAAAGATAACCAGGTTTTGCACAGCTGCGAGAAAATAACGCGCCTGCTTTAGCTACTAATCCAGATTTATTACTCACATTAAAATTTACTCTTAAAAGAGAATTAAGAAAATGGAAGACAATAAAAAATGAGAAATGGAAACTTTTTACTTCACAGACCATTATGGCCACGACCCACAACTACGACGTGATAAAGGGCAACGAGTCCACGACCACGGAGGTGCCCACCTCCAGCCTGGCGCCCGACACGCCCATCGAGGAGGATGAGGACAACAGCACGACCTTAACAAATGGCACGGTGGTTTACACGAGTCTTCTGCGAATTTCTAGGGTGTCCTATGGAAC
Source organism: Cyphoderus albinus (assembly GCA_021029165.1). Classification (NCBI taxonomy): domain Eukaryota; kingdom Metazoa; phylum Arthropoda; class Collembola; order Entomobryomorpha; family Paronellidae; genus Cyphoderus; species Cyphoderus albinus. The sequence goes on along the minus strand of VYYJ01000089.1, from coordinate 31,437 downwards.
TGCCGGGGTGTTCCGGTGCACTGCCTCCAACTTCGCTGGAGAAGCCCAGATCGAGTTCCATGTGACCGTTCTAGGTAGGCACGGAACAATAATCACACGGATGAGTGAACACTGATGATGATTTCCTTTATCTATCCTTATGATGATTTGTTGCCACTGCAGAGCCGACGTCATGGAAAGGTCCGGTGGCGCTGGTAAGTGCGAGCATAATCACGGTCGTGCTCATGGTCGCCATCATTTTGTCGGTGAAGCGAGTCTGGGCGAACCGTCAGGGCATCAGCAAATTGGCCTCATCCGTCAACTCAAATGACGTCGCCAGACGGAACGGTGGCGGAGGAGGCGGCAGCAACACGAGCACGATCACTGCGGGCTGCTCGATAACATCGACTGGAAGCAGCAACGGAACTGGCACTCGTTCAGAGGATGATGGCATCCATTACTCTTCCTTTGGTGCAACTTTCGACAACGGGAAAATGACAAATAATCTGATAGACGGCTTCTAGCTCCTAGACACAACTTTTTCGCATCTCAGGCAAGAAAGAGACAATAAAAAGAGTTTTTGCTCCGTTGCTCCATGCAAGAAATTGATTTCAGAATAAATCACGTTTTTTTCTACATGTATAAGTTTGATTATTGGAGTATTTTTTTCTATGCGATCGGAATGAAATCCGGAAAGACTATTGTTATCATGTAAGTAGAGAAGACGAGGAGCAAAAAGGAGACTGCAGAGGCCCACAAAAAATATCCAGACCAAGAAATTCATTGGTCGTCAGACGAAGCTTGTTGGAAGTAGGTTTGAAGCGCCACATGTCGCATGCCAGAGAATACTACTTCCGTGGTTTCCGTTTCGTGTAGTAGTAAGTAAAATGAAGCAAACGAACGGATCTTAACGTGAAAACGTGTCTTTGTTCATGGTCCGCAAAGTTACCCACGTTTTGCCGAGTGATGGCACTCACGGCACGTTCCTTGAATTTTACCATTTTTTCTATCTCATCCAAATTCGTTTCTAAAAAGTCAATTCAGTTGAAACTTTCGTGCTAGCGAGAAAAATATTCATAAATCGCATTTGATATTCATAATGATTTTGTACATTGAAAGGAAACAAAAAAGGTGACAAAAGAACCTGGGGTTTGCATGTCATCTTCATCATTATTTTCGGTCCGGCCACAATAACTTTGACTTCCGCTTCGCATTCTGCAAATCATTTTATTGTGTCTATGCATTATGTAGTCACACAAGGATTTCTCGCATCTCAGACCAATTTCTAATTTCATTTTCATTTTCTCTTTCATCGACGCGTTTTGATTGAAACATTTTTCGTTCAAGGTAATTTCATAGCTTGTATTTTCCAGTGGACGCACGTCAATCGCGTCGATTGTATCACACCAAATGATGACGCTAAAGTGATTGAAAATTAATTTGACTCCGTCAATGGATGCATCCACTGGAAGTTAAATTTTGTCGCGGTGATTCAGCAAAGAGGTGGAAGTGGAAGTGGAGCTTGAAACAAATTGTTCAGCAGACTGCGCACAAATCATTGGAATATTTAGAAATAGTGGATTAAAAATGAAGCGGTCGGTTTTACGAGTGTGGAGTTTTCCTTTCTCGCTGACGTTTGTAGTGCTCGTGAGTGCCCAGGAGGGTTTTCCCAAGATAAGCATTGGGGGCTGGATGGAGAGTGACTTTCACAGCGAATGGATTCACAACTCCACACCGCCCCTTGGAACATCGCCTTTCCCCTATTCAATCGTGGTGCCGTCGTCCGTCCGGGGTTTGTCGTTGGTGTGCAATGCGAGCTACCCTATTGAGTGGAAATTCCACAGGGAGCATTGGGGCGGCAGAAGTCGACTCCAGTTTGGCCTTCAGACCACTCGGTTCTCCGAAGGCCTTAACGTCATCTCCTTCTCCAGTGAACTGAGTTTTTTCAGTTTCGAGTCGAACAGCGTCAGTGGTAACTACACATGCCAAAAGGTGGGACTTGCCAGTATGTCGTCCAGTATGTATGTATTTTGGGAGGGTGGCTCACCCCCATTCTTGACGCTAGCCAGGTCCTACCGAAAACCGCCCCAGATCCATGTGCCCTTTGATACGAAAAGCTTCGTGCTTCCATGCATGGTCTCGATGCCAAAGGTGACGCCAAGTCTGAGCAAGCAGGTGGGAGAACACGATGTCGACATTCCACTCAATCAGTCAGTGACCTACGACCCCCGCGTGGGTTTCACTCTTAAAACTCTACCATTTCCTTATGGCAGGTACACATGTCAAGTGGGCGACGCTGAGGACGATGGAGACGGGGACCTGATCACTTTTAATGTCGTCAATGGCACCGATGTGTCCAAAGCGGAGTTCAATGAAACAATTCGCCATGGTGCGTACTACCTGATTAACTCGGTCACCAGGGAAATCACATGTTGCGCCGCGGGACCCAAAGCTCCAAAACTGAAGCACGTTTCTTGTGAACACCCAACCATTTGCGTTCTCGCCAAACACACCCTGCACATAATGGAGAGCTCCAAGAAGCGAAATGGAAGTTGCTCCACGGTCCAAATGCGCGCCCTTCGGGCTGGTGTGTTCAGGTGCGTCGGGGCCGGAATTGACCTTGTGCGAGAATATTTCTATCCCATGCCCGAAGACATCAACACCAGAATTTTTCGTGGTGGAGGACCCAAAGGTCAAAAAGGTAAAAATGTGACCACTCCTCAGAAAGGTGACACCAATTCGACGACACCTCCGCCAGAGCCATGTGTGTACCAATAAATAACCTAAAAACGATTTTTGAACCTCTCAAAAAGATTGCCTCTTTTAATTGTAAATATTCATGGCGGTTTCTTAGACGATGACTGGAACGAAGCTGACAAGCTGAAAATGATGCTGGTGACGAAACTCAGGGGTCCAGTGTACATAGGCGAGAACAGGTCATTCATTTGCAAGGCGTCGCCCTATTACTACGCACAGGGCATCATTTGGGGCGTCACGCTCAAGAACCAGACGACACAGTTTTACAACGGGAGGGACGGTAGGGAACCCAGTCCATATCTGCATGGAGGAAGCGGACGCCACTTTGGAATCGTCTTTGGGAAAAACCAGGCTTACCTTGATATCACGATCATACCAGATCTCGAATCGGTCACTTGCTTCGCTCCCGTCTGGAACTCGACGGATTGGGGAAAGAAAGAAATCCGAATGGAGGTTAAGGCGCCCACGGCGCCCACATTGCTTGGCAGGGTGCATCAGCAAGTCACGTGGTACCTCAAAGACACAAATAAAAAGCTCGAGTGTCAATTTACGGGCGAGCCGATGCCCAGTGTGGTGTGGAAGAAAGGAAATCAAGTTAGTTGCCAATTTAGTTTAGAAATACAAATCAGAATTTTATTTTTCAGCGAAACACTTTTTTACATTTTAATTAAGACATTTGCGTTGAACACCCACACCGAGAATGGCACGAGCTCAGTGACGTTTCCGCTGGTGGACCTGAGCACGCAGAATGACTACGAATGCACCGCCTCCAACACGGCTGGCTCAGTGGTGAAAAAATTTCACGTGGTCGTTGCTCGTAAGACATCATTTTACTTTTTGAAAAAACGTAGGCATGAATTAAAACTTTTTCTCTTTACGCTCAATTCAAACTGCTAGATGGAAGCTCGACGACAGTCTCCGTCATCCTGATACTATCTCTCTTAGGATTCGTCGTCGTTTCCACCGTGCTCGGCTTCGCCTTCCGCTACATGCGCAATCAAAAGAACGTGATGAACCGTCTGGCGAACCTGGCCTTTAAGGATGTCACCTCTCCGGAAAACACAGCGAATCTCCCGTCTCACGTACCCACAGACACGAATGCAGCCATCTCATCAATTTCCGGCGCATCATCTCCAGGTGTTAGGGTGACACCGGCCACGAAGATGGACAACTTTTACAGTGGATCAATCAATGGCGGCGGTGGTGTTGGAGGTGGCGGTGGAGATTACCAGTTTATGTTTGCAAACTCGCCACCCACACAAAATCCACAATATGAAGATGTAGCACAAATCCGCACGGATCAAAATTCAGACGAGCAGATCGAAGATGAACGTGAAGGACCCAGACAATCTGCGGCTTTTACCAACTACCAAAAGTTGTAGGTCGATGTCGTCATCGGCATTGAAAAATGTAAAATGATGTAATGAAAAGAAAATGAGGAAAATAAAGTTGGTGTATGTATGTATTTACAATGGCGGAAAATGTGGCATGATGTGAGCGTGAAATCGTATCCTGAGATCGAATCTTGCATTTGACGTTGCAGTCAGCAAATGAATAAATAAATGAAAGAACGAGCGGACTGAGAGCAGTTTACATTTAAATGGTTTTTAAACTACGGCTCTTTACAGTGACGAGGATGTGGATGTAGGACAAAGAGTTGAGCGTTTGTCTCGTCGAAAGTTGAGCAACAAGCTCGCATCACATAACAAACAAGAAAGAAATATTAACCTGAAGACTTTGAAAAGCGGACGAGACTCGTTTTTTTACACTTATCTCATTACATTACATTATTACTGCTCATTTGGGTTTTGGCCATTTTTTACCCATTTTTAGAAAGACGTTTTCTTAGAGTGAAAAGAAACGACAAAAAATAAGAAGGAGCGAAATCAAGAGACGAGAGCGAGACAAGCCAAGATAAGACAAAACGAGTCTCCGAGAGACGAATGACGGACTTATGGCGTTTTTGCCACCAATCATGAATCATGAAGCAAGCTGAGCTGAATGAGTAGCAAAAAATAGGGAAAGGAAAGAAATAGAGACGTGAACGTAACTTAATATAAGACAACAAAACGTGGTTAAAAATACCACATTTCAAGTTGATACATGTAAGAAAAACGCTAATTTCTCTACTGCGTACTGCGTCTCAACCACATTAGTCCTTAAAATGTTCTAAGAAAATATTTAAAGCACTATTATTTAATTTCCAACCCTTTTTGTTAGTTTGACGATGTTGAATTATTTTTCATTAAATTACAATTGATGGTTAAGTGCGGAGTCGTTATGCAAGTAAGTACATAAATGGTTAAATTCTAACCATGTTAGTATCAAGCATTGTTAAATATTATTTAAAAAGATTTTTACTGCAGCTTTGTCATCATCATCATGCTCGCATGCATCCATGCACTTTTTCCCCTAGATACGTAGTACGTCGACGTACATCAATTACATTATCGCATCACATTCATTGCGTTAAAATTACATTCACATTTTCCTGACATTGTTGTGAGCTCAGTCACTCTACTCAGAAGAATATTCTTCTCAGAGCTGAGCTCACTCAGCTCAGTTTTCTGAGAGCGGAGATGGAGTGAGTGAGTGGGCAAGAAAAAATAATATAGATTAGTCTGAGAGAATATTTTATTTTATCCATCCATTTTTTCCCTTTTTTCTTTCTTCTTTTTCTCCTTTTTCTTGTGAGGATACCTACTTTTCACATTACAAAAGTAGCAAACAGAAACTTCTTTTTTCTCCCAAGCTGAGAAGCGCAGCTCCCTTATTTTTTTGTTGTTTTGTTCGAGGACGACGTCGACGACGACGACGGTTCTTTTCTTTCTGTTATGTCTATCTACTTATTTTTTTCTCCTCTTCGCCTCTTGTCCTCGTCTCTTCTCGTTCGTTTTTACTGACTCAAAAACTTTTTCTTCTCGTTCAGAATCCTCTGGCGAAAGCTGGTCTTGAGCTTGAATACTTTTTTCGTTCAGAAAAGTGGAGAAGAGGAGAGAGAATAAAAAAGTTTTTTCTCTCTCTCCTTTCAAGTAAGAAGAAGAGTGAGTTACAAGTTACCATTTTCTCTCTCTCACTCTACAACTGGTTCTTGTTTCGCTTTTGCCTTGCTCATCTAGTCGCAGCGTAGTAACGTAGTAACGTAACGTAACATAAGGTAATACTAGGAGCAAAGAAAAACGCAGCCACAACATAAAGAGAAGTTTTTCTCCTCTCTCTCTATAGAATTCGAGGATGAGGAGGGAGAAAAAGTTTGGTTCATGCTTGCTTCGAAGAAGAAACGATGTGGATGTTTGTGTGTAGTGGCATAGTGATATAATAATGATAATATTGCTCGCTTTACTGCGTCGCACTCACTCAGTCTCCGACCGAGTCTGAGCCGATGTTGTGATGTGATGCACTTGGCCTCCTACATGATCATATCTGAAGCTAGTCTATGTATCTTTCTGTGCCCATTGTATTTTCTCCTATGCTCTTTTATCTCATCTTCCGTTTACCAACATCACAGCTCTTCCCTTTTCAGAGAAACGAAAATATCAGAGAACTCATGAGATCCATGTTTTTGTGGGTATGTACCCAGACCCACTCACAATTTTTTTTTCTGTACCAGAGTTGAGTTCGAGAGATAGTAGATGTAGTAATGTAGGGGAAAATAATATGATTATGTATGTGTTTTGTTATGTTGTGCTACGTTATGTTGGATTAGATTAGATTCGATTATAAAAAGTCGAGTTCTCAAACAAAAACACTGGCAAGGGAAAAACAAGAGAGAAGTTTAGTAGCTTATTCGTAGTAGAAGAGACAAAAGTTTCTGTAGTAGTTTTAGTTGTTGAATGAAGGAAGAGAAAAATACTAGTGGAAGAAAAGAAGTGGAGACGAGGAGAGTTGAGCTTTTCAGTGTTTCTCTAGCGTAAACTCGGAGTAACTCCGCCATCCAAAACAACTTTACTCTGCTAGCCAGACTTGCTTTTCACTCTTCTTCGCCTTAATGGATCTCTACTTTTTATTACACAACAAAATTACCCAATTTCTCTAGTAGATGTACGTATATACTTACATAATTCGGAGAAAAACAAAAATATGAGTAGGCATTATCCTAACAATATTTTCCCTTGCTTTTTCTGGGCTAGCCAAAACCCCATGTTTCTATATAAATGATTGCTGTCGTGATTTTATTTTCTTCCGAAATATCTTTTACATACCTAGCATGATCCCAAGATTTTTCCCATTTCATTATAAGACAATTGGGGAAATTTATTTTTATTATGAATTTCGTGCTGACGTCATCTTTGAATGTTTGTATGTGATAGGTACTGACTGAAATGAAATGCTTCTTGAGATTTTCCAAAAATACTGCTGATGCGATGTGATGTAAAATGTAGGTACATGTTTACATGCATGGTTCAGCTCAGCCAATTTATTTAACCAGGTCCTGAAGGAGATCTGGAGGACGATTCTCTTGGAGTGAGATGAGGTCAAAAATTAGTGGCGATGTGAGGACGACGCTGATGGTGATGATAATGATCAACATGCGAGAAAATTATAGGCTTTTCCATTCTCTTTTCTCTTCTCTTCGCCAATAGAAAGTGAGTGAGAGAGAGAGAGCGAAGAAGGGGAAAATTAAAATTAACAGTGTTCATTAGAAAAAGTTTCACTCTGCTAGCCGCTCCTCTGCTAATTCTAATCTAACCAAGCAATCGTCTCTCTTACTTAACTTCACTTTCTTCTTTGTCCTCTCTTTTCTTCGCCGTCTTTTGTTGGATTTAAAGTTTCCCCGGTGCCCCTTTAATCCTTGACAAGATGGCAGAATTTCGGGGGAAATTTGTTGGCTGTTCATGGAAAAAAATGTCTACATACTACGTAGTAGTGTTTCTTCAAGGAAACAAAGGGAAAAGTAGAAGAAAAAGTGGAAAAGAAATAAAAAAGAGGGAGGGAATTTCACTCTGGCAAAAAGGAAAGGGAGTGGAAAAAAGTTAACTGAGTGAGTTGAGTTTCGGTTTTAGTTTTAGTTAACTCGAGTTAAACTCAACCTACGAACTTACAGATACAGCGAACGGTCCGTTGGCTTCATTTCTTTGGAAAATTGTGTTTGTTTGAAAAGGCAAGTTTCGCTTCCACAAAGGAAATATCTTTGTCAACGTATGTAATACAAGTTTACTTTGGTAAAACACAACTTTTTCTATGTAGTAGTAACTAGCCTTTCCTAATTTCTTTGTAAAAAGCTGCGCTATTTCCGAATCATAATAATAAAAGTAAAAATAATAATAATCTTCTTCCTCATCGTGTGTGGCTAATAAATGAAGCCGTGCCACTTCTGTGCGACGCCACAAGAGTTTCAAAAGAATAAGAGGAAAAAGGAAAAGTAAAGTAGCCCAGAGAAATTTGAGGATTTTAGTTTCTGTAGTCACTTTACTTTTCTGCCGTTCCGTTCTGAGAAAAGAGAAAATTGACGGGGTACTTTTCATCAAGGAAACATTTTATTTTAACTTTTTATTTCCTCCTCCCTGGCTGGAAAAATCTCATGGTTAATTAGTCGATCTGCCTACAATGGGAGAGAGCGGAGAGAGAAAGCTGCTACTAAAAAGTGAAACTACACAACAAAGAGAAAGGACAAAGTTTGTGGATAAGGACTAAAAGTGAAAGTAAAACTAAAATGAAGATGGAGAGGCTGAAGGAGGAGGGAAAATAAAGTGAAAGTGAACGGAGCGAAGAGAGCATTGAGTACAGACGCTGTTCATATTACATGACATTACATTCCCTTCTCCAAAGAAACTTTCTTTTCTCATCGCCGAAGAACAAAGCCGGGGAAAGAGAGAATGAGCTGCTTTCCAACACTTTTTCTTTCTCTCCCTCTCTTTATATTTTATTTTACTTCTTTTTGTTTTTACCAGTTTTGGATTTCCACATGAACACCCATTCCTGAAGTAAGCAATGGCAAGAAAGAAAAGTTGAAATGATGATGATTCACATAATGTCCTAAAATAACTTTTCTTTCACTTTTCTCGCTGCTGGTGGCTTCGCTCAGCTTCTGCTTCTAAGTTAAGTGAGCGTGTGGTGGTGAACTTAGCGTGATGCGTGTTTCCCAACGAAAGTCACTCACTCGCAGATGGAAAAAGAAAAGTGGAAGAAAAAAAGTAAAACTTTCAACATATTTTTTTTCCTCGCTGGCTACACACACAGCTAGAGCTAGAAAGCAAGTTTTTTGAGTAAAGCCCGCTTCTATCAATCAAGTGATCAGAGGGTGCAGGGAGAAAGTTTTGCGCTTGGATCTTTCTTGGAAAATAAAAGTTTTACTTTTATGTCTACTGGAAAAGAAAAAAGAAAAGTAATTCTTTTTTCGTACTTTTTTTTACTATATTGCCTACCAATTGCTGCCTGCGTGCCCGGCTTCTGGTCTGCTGATGCTGCTACTAAAAGATTCATTCAACTTTTCCCCTACTAACATAGCGGTGGTGAAAGCATGCATGCATTTCCCTTTTTTCCTACTTTTACTTTCCAACATGGAAAAAAACTTTGCTTTTTTCGGGAAGCCAGAAAAAGTTTTTATCGTGTCGGGAAAAAGAAGTATGATAATGGGTGACGGTCTTTTGGAAGGCAGCGTGGAATCGGGGAAGAATGTGCTTACTTTTGTACCCATCTTCACTTTCACTCAGTCAGTCCACTGAGAGAAAATGGAGCGAGACTCTTCTTTTCCTTGTTTGGAAACTTGTCATTTGGAGTGTGGTGGGTGTGCAGATTATGCAAGAGTCGGTTCAATGTGATGATGCCATGGTGCAACGGAGACTCAACTCACTTTGTCTTTTTTTACAGTGGTTGGCAGGAAAAAGTTTTTGTGTCATTTTTATGTGCTAATAAAGTAATGAAAATGAATGAGAGGAATTGGAGTGGAGTGGTGACGGGAGGAGGAAGGTACTATTTCCTTTGCTCCGGGATGTTATGCCCTTTTCTATTTTTTATGTCAGCCAAACATAAAAAACTTTTTCTCTTTATCTTCTTATGTGCATAAATTTACTTCGTCTCTTCCAGATGCTCACTCTCAATCATGATCCGGCTCTTATGCTAAAAGCGGGGTGATCGGAGACTTTTTCAAAAAGGAATAATAAACAGGCCAAGATGGACATGGAGACAAAAAACAGTTTAATACGGTTGAATATTTTATTTTTTATTGAGCGTCAATCAGCAATTAAATAATTTCACTGATTAATCCATCTTTGGAAACAGAATTTGAGCCTGGTCTCTCATCATTTTTCTAGGTACATCTGTTGATTAAGAAAGGGGCGTAAAATCCTGAAATGCGTCGTAAGGTAAGATCATGAAACACATTATAGCTCCTAAAATCCCCTAATGTAATTAACTTAGTTAATTTAATTTATTTAGGCGACTTTCTTTAATTGGTTTGTATCCTCAGTTTTATTCTTTTCTCTTGTCCTTGGAGTTTCTTGGGTTTCGTTCATGCATTCATTCCGAGAAGAATAAATGCATTGAATTCAATTTGAATATTTAAGAACCTTGGCTTAGAATAGATAATAAATTTAGAATAATGCATAATTATTTTCCCCTTTCGCTCTTGTTACTTTGTCGGGTTTATTTTAGTTTCACTACAAACACAATTAACAATTAGCTATTAAACCAAGGATTTCCAAGAAGTTACAATTCAATGGTGCCTTTGTTAAAGTTCAATGTGTTTCATTCTCCTCCATTTTTCTTTCTAGTCTTTCTTGACCTGCTGCACCTCGAATTAATTTGAGAGTTTGTTAATTTTGTGATTAATATCGCTAAAAAAAAGAAATGAATTTTTTGAAATCGTCAGATAGTTCCAGTAGCTCCTTCCCCAGGAGCTCCGGACAACAGATCGGGGTTGTTGAGTCACTCATCGCCAAGAGGATTGTGGAGAGCATTTCCGAGCCGAAGGTGGATTCCCCGCAAAAGGAAGAGGATGCGTCGTCTGGTGCCAGTGGCACATCTGATGACTCTAAGGGTAAGGATCAGGGGACTTCCGCTTCGAGCCATGCGGAATTCTACGCTGGACCATCCTGCGCCAAACTGAGGTACATTTTATTTTTACAAATCATTGTGCCATTGACTTGCTAGAAATTCCAATTTTTAATTAATTTATTTAATTCCTGGAACATTTTTTTTGTTATAGGGAGATGGTGGCTTTGGAGACTCGTCCAGCAAAGATGTCATTCGCCATGGGCTCTAAGGCAGCCACATTGCCGCTACAGGCACGTCCAGTTCTGTGCTATGCGGACACTGTGCGCTATTCTAGTGTCAACTTGGACAAGTTGGGGGTCGACGCCGACGTCAAGTCAGAAGACGATGAAGATGAAGGCATGGGCGAGGACGAGACATGATTCTTCTGTGCTGAACAGCAAAAATCACCACTTCACTTTTCATTTGAACATACTTCATTTTCAATGCAAAGCTGAAAGTGCCGAATAAAAAAATATGCAAAAAATGTATATTCTATCTGTCTCTGATAAGGAAATTATTTACATCCATAATACGTATAACATCACTTTGACAACTTGTTCCGCTCACACATTTTTAGTTTATACACATATGTCATGTCAAATATTTTGTCAACAAAAAAACAGCAAAAAAGATTAAATATTTATGCAAGCGCACATAAAAATGAAACGAGTTTTTTCTGTCAGAGCCAGAGAAGAGCTGAGTTGAGCTTTTCGAGCTGAGAGGATTTCTTTTGGATGGATGGACGCTTTTGTTTATAAAAAGCGCAAAACGCAGCAGACACGTCACGACATCGACATGAAGTGAGAGAATGCAACGTCAGCAAAGTAAGCAAAAGGCAAGTGAAAAACATGCAGAAAAAAGTTGCCATTACTCAACAGAAAAAACGTTACTTCATCAACAACAACATCATCATGGTTATCAGCTTGAACAATATTCAGCAGTACCGGCGGCTGCGACGGCGGCACCATTCTCAACTTGCTCGTCATCGTCATTTCAGTTTAGCAAAGACTTTCAAAGAGTCAGTGATTGCAGTGCAATGATGAAATGAAAACGTTGCATTTTTCTTGCGCTCGGATTATCAATGATAAATAGGTACAAAGAACAATTGCTCATTTCACTGCGAAATGTAATAAATGCTTATTGCTGACCAAACAAAATGAAGCGATTGAGAAGAAACGTAACCTGATAAGAAAATGAATACAGTAAAAAATAGAAATGCAACGCAGCACAGGGTACAAAAATTAAATACGTAAGACAGAAGAGTAGAAACAGAGATATGCATTCATTTCATTTCATACATTTTTTTTCTTCTAAATATGAAAGGAAGCCGAAAGTCAAAAAGGAAAAAAGAGCAAGGCAAAAAAAGGGCCATTTTTTAATGCTTTGTCATGTCATCTTGAATATTTTTCCGGGAAGAGAAAAAAAACGTTAAAGAGATTAGCATTTATTCTTCATACTCAAGACTTCTCTAAGTACTTAGGTTGAAGTTGGTGCGTTAGTTACCTACAAAGGCAAAGTGCGATAACTTTGAGTAAGTTAAGGAAAGGCAAAAAAGTGAGTGAGGTAAGAAAGAATTGGAGATGGAATGGATGGATGGGGAAGATAGCGAATAGCGACCGACTACCTTACTTCTCTTGAAACATGCAGGCCTTGCATTTTAGCACTGCACTCCATTATTTATTACTTTTTTCCTCCTCTCTTTCATCTTCAATGAAAAATGAGGTAGTAGTGGAGTGCGAGACTCAAAACTTTCAGACAAGTCAAGGCACACAAGAAAAATCTTGCCTTTGCCTTGCATTTCTCTTCTTCTGTTTACCCACCTTTTCGCTCCTTCTTAACGGCTTCGGTTCCGTCATTGTCCCTTCTTCGTTCATAACGTAACATAGGCAAATGCATCCCTACGCAGTTTTACATAAATGTTTTTTTCGATGCATATTAAAAATTAGATTTCAATTTCAAGCAAACAAGTCACTTTTTCCCTTTTCCCGTCCTCGCTCATACACTCAAAATCGCGTGTATTAAATATTACACTCATTCTCTTCCTCTTAAATATTACCATTTTACAAATAATGTGGGAATGAAGGCCTGAAAACTGAAAAGCGGATCAGAAAAATGATCCTGAAAGCAGCAAAGCTTTTAATATACATAGGTACCAGTACGGTAAATATCCTATGTAATGTAATACCATATACTTGATATCGCTAGAGAAATAATAACTTTTTTTTTCCTTTTTTTTTGTAAAAAAAAAGATGGGGATTCGTAGTATTATAATAATAATCTTACAATTCTATATAAGTAAGTAGAATGTATAAATAGCTTGTAAAAAATCCCCTTCCGCTCACTCTTGTCTGACCGCACCGTCCTTTCAACCATTTTTTTCATTCCTGTTCTTTTCGCTCTTCTTTTTCTTTTTTCATCTTTTTCAAAAATAAAATGGATTCTTCTAGCTCTGAAAAAGCAGGAATAGGAATAATTTCGGCTCAGTTACTTATAATAAGGTAGAAATCTAAGAAAGGCTAGAGATAGCATGTCATATCATATCATCATAATAAGCCAAGTTTCTCCTAGAGCGTAGCTTCTCGGCTTTAATAATATTTTTCTCATTCGATTCCACTTCTTCATCCTCATGATCATCATGATGATTTGATGATGATGATAATAGAAAATATAATGACGAATGACGACATAACACAACTACCACCACCACCACCAACCACTGCCACCGTGGAGTGACAATAATAGAAGAGATATTCTATTATTATCCATTATTCCGTTCTAGAATAGAATGAGTAAAATGCGAACAAGACGAGAAGAAAAAAGCATTTTATATATTTAGCAAATAGAAAGACGCGTCTTTTTCTCTCCCTCTATGACAATGGCAAGCGACATCATCTTAACGCTGCTCGTACCGTTTTTATTATTTAAGAGTGTTCTTCTTGTAGAGAAGAGTTTTAGTTAAACATGGTTAAATGTTCAGTTTAATATTATAAAGTATAAAAGCTGAAAGAAAGAAAGAAAAATGGGGGAAAAGGAAAAAAATGTAATGCATGTAAGAAAAAAGGCTGAGTTTAAGAAAAGTTGGTCTAACATTATTATTGTCTAGGCTAGACGTTTGTAGGCAGAGGTAGCTGTGTGTAGCTGTAGCTGTTTGTAGATTGAAGAAAGAAAGAGAAAAAAGAAGAGGCGAGAGAATAAAAAGAGTCGACATTTATTAGGGACGCGGACGGACGGATGGATCACGTTCAAAATTATCTACGTGCCTCTCTCTCTTATACATTTTATATCGTCGTGGTGGCAGTGGCAATGGCAATGGTTATAATACCGTATTACTTTACTTATTCTATTATTTTATATTATATCAGCTTCACTTGGGCTTATCACGGGGATATTATAGGGAAAGGAGAAGAGTGAGTTCAGTTTGATATTCAACTTTTTTTTCTCTTTTGCCTTGCGATCCACATTATTACATGCGATGCACATCTATTTGAGATATGTGTTTTTTCAAACTTATTATTATTATGTGCTACACAAAATGTTTTTTCGCTTGCCATGCATGCCTGCCACTGCCACGATATTCTCTCTCTTATAGCACCACCATACCACCACCACCGCATCATCGTCATCGTCGTAGTCATCATCATCATCACTTGACTCAAACTCGACTCACTCTAGTTGAAAAAAGGGGAAAAAAATTCCAGTGAAGTGAAGAGAGGAAAAAAATAGATGAAAGGGCGACCGTGCCCCGGTCTAGCGAAACTTGGTTGGGTTGTGAGGCCATCCTGTTGGAAGTCGGTTCAGTTGGTACAATGAAATGAAGAAGAGGCAAGGCGAGAGAGAGAAAGGAAGAAAAAAATGGATGCATGTACCTACGGTGATATTTAATATTTATTATATTACTACTACACACTGAAAACGCTTGCTCACTCACTCACCGAGTTAAACTCAGTCAGCTTCAGTCCACTGCCTTCTTCAAATTCGCCTTCGCCTCGCCTCTTGTTTTGTTGGCTCCGGCTCCAACTCGATTGAACGAAACATTTTTCAAAAGCGGAGTAAAGCCAGAGCTCAGAGAGCTGAGAGTCGACGAGGATATTTTTTTCGACTCTACTTCAGTTTGAGTCAGTTAGTTTCGTTTACCTGCTCATTGCCATGCCATGCAGTTGCCATAGCCCGTCGCGTAACGTAACCTAATGTAAAAGCCTAACCGTAGTAAATAGTAAGCGAAAAGCCTGCTCTTTTTCCATCTCCCCTTCCTTTCTTCACTCTCTCACTCAACTCCAAAAACCCAATCCACTCCCATTCCTTATTGCAATCGCATCCACTTTGCCTATATTTAAAAGCTTTCCTTATCTCATTTTTTCTCCACTCGCTCCCTGCATCACTTACTTAAATAAGTACACAAACAACAAAAATAGATAGGTAGTAGTTAGAATAATAATTATAATTATAATCATAATCAAAATATCGTAACCGCTACCACAGATACGTACTCGTATTTCTACTAACTAAAAACGTCTCGTCTCATCTCATAATCTCTCTCGTCTACCATTCAAATCATGCAACCTCCAAGCCAAAGTCTCTCATGTCATCGGTTTTTACTGAAAGTAAAACATCAAATTTGCTTTATGATGATGAATTGATGAATGCATTCAACATCCACAAGCATTTTTATTTTCGGCTTGCAAAGCTTCAGTGTTTTTTTTTCTCCATAATTTTTACTGCAGATGATTCTCTATGCTATGAACTCCATGAGTATGAAAGAAAAATAAAGCGAGGACGACAGCGAGGAAAAAAATATTTTTATGTGTAATAAAATTGTACGTTAAGTGTAATAATCGATGGTATATTTATTTACTAATGGTGGTAATTTGGTAATTGACGTGATTATTAATATTAAATTAAATATGTAATAGTTTTTCACAAATTTTACTTTTTTGTTCAGAATTTGCAATTAAATTTTTATTGAAGTTTGTATAACATTTAAAAACATAGTTTAGCAATTTTAATTGCTATCAGTTGGAAAAAATTTCCAGGTATAAGAAAAAAGCTGAAAATCATCAAATAAAATTTTTCTGGTGCTGAAATGGTTGAAAATTACTTTGTTAAAATAAGATACAAGTGAAGAAGAAATAAATTTACTAGGAAAATGTGCATTTAGATGGGTAGATATGTAATTCTGTAGAAGAGTAAAAAAGTTGTAAAGGAAGAAAAAGGAAGTTTTTTTCTTGTCTTGTTGTTAAATTGAAGAAAAAAGAAAATAAAAGACGACAGAGACGCACACACACAATAAAGATTTTTTTGTATTATAAGAAACAAGAAAATGATAGGCTGAGCATTTTTACTTGTTTCTATAAGAATTTTACTTAAATGGGTACATTACAAAGACTTTATATGGGAGAGGGAATAAAAAAAGTAAACTACGTCAAAGTTAAAAAAGTTTTGCTCGCGACCAAAGAAACGAGCTGGCAAAGGCAAGCCAAAGTTTCCTAAGCTAAAGTAAGGCTTTTTCTAAGCTCTTTTCTCGCTTTGTCTTGTTCATCGTGAAATGAAATGATGCGATGGGAAGGAACGCCACGGCCACAGTCGTTTCTGCGCTTTCCTCGCGATCGGATGCATGGGAGAACGCTGCGTTCTTAACTCTCTGTGACAGTGACGCTACCTCACCTTTCCACTCCAGTTTACAATTTTACTCCTTTTTGCAAACTTTTCACCTCCAAAAGAGTTTTGCAGACATACGGAAGAGAAAAGAAAGGATAAATAAAAAAGAGATATTTTTATCAACGACAATTTCAGATTCTCCTTTTTGGCGTCTCAATTTTATATTTTGTGGGGAAAAGAAAGAGACAGAATTTTCATCACATTTTTGTGCATTGCTAATCGTGACGAAAAGTTTTGACCGGAGGTCAGAAAAAAATCGGGGAAAATAAAAATATTGCTGTAAAAAAGTTATCGTTCTGCGTGTGATTTTTGACCTGAGACAAAGAAATGATTCCATCAAAACGGGCACGCGGGGAAGGTGGCGGCAGAGGTCCTCTGAACAATGGACCGATTCACGCGCGTCCCTTGGTGGCCCTTCTGGACGGAAGGGACTGCTCGATTGAAATGCCCATCTTAAAGGATGTGGCTACAGTTGCTTTCTGTGATGCTCAGAGCACTGCTGAAATCCACGAAAAAGTTTTAAACGAGGCGGTGGGTGCCCTCATGTGGCACACAATCACTCTCACCAAAGAGGACCTTGAGAAGTTTAAAGCTCTCAGGATCGTTGTGAGAATCGGCTCTGGAGTTGACAACATTGATGTCAAGGTAAAAACTAAAAACTTTTTTTTTCTTCACAAAAACCAATAATTAGAAGCTTTTAAATAAATTCAAGCTGGTATAGTTCTTAAAATAACCGACCATAAAATAAATAACCGTTAGGCTACAAAACAACCCATAAACTTAGGTCATTTTTTTTCTCATGAAACGAAAGAAAAATTCAGTCGTCGTCTGCTCAACAAACATCTAAATAAACGCAAACCGAACCACTTTAGAAAACATTCATTGAAAAAACTTACTGGCTACATGTATCTGTCTTTACACACTATACGTGCAAAATAAACCAGACTAGACTCTCTGCTTTTGTTGCAAAAAAATTCTTGCTTTTCGCTTCGGTTTTACACTTGTTTCTATAGCGTTTCCCTTTGGTTGTTTGGCTCGCGTTCTTTCCTGCTTTATGTGCGAAATTTTGCACTGTGAACTTTACCTTATTACGTTGGCTGACTGCGTAACAGAAACGCTGTCTCTAAACCTATAGCATTTTTTTCTTCTATTCATTCGCGGAATTCCCCTTCCTAGAATAATCCGTATCAGAACGTCGGGTGAATTTTTTTCACTTGTTTATAAATTTCAATGTTCATTTTTTATTAACAAACCGTAACGGAGAAAGTGCGAGAAGAAACGACGCCCGTTGGCTAGAAAAAGAAAGCTTTTCCCAGTCATGTCATTGTCATCTTTTGTGATAGGTAATCGCGTCGTGTTGGGTGTGCTGTCCTGTCATGTCAGCTCTCAGCTCCGGCTTTCCCAAAACCTGCTTTTCATTTCACCATTTTCACTGCTGTTCCACGACGGAATAGAAAATTCCTAGCAGATTGAGGGAAATAGAGGCGCTTGCTTGGTTTGGAAAGAGAAAAATGTTTTTTCGCAATATTGCTTTTGTTATGAACTAGTGAGTTGAAGTGAACTTCACTCCAGAACAGAATTTCTCCGGGGAGCGATTTTAGAAGTGGAGAGAAAAATCTCATAAAAATCGTACAAGGTCGCAGACACCGAAAAATCTAAATTTAAATGGAGAAATGAAACTTGAGACATGCTCAGGCTATATTAAATATGTTTACATGGAACTGAATTTTAAGTGCCATTTTTAGAGACTGCAGAGTAAATTTTTTGCTCCATGAGTTGTTACTTAATCATTTCCTCTAATGTTGGAAAGATATTGCGTAATTAGTTTATTTATGAGGAGAAAATATTTTTTCTGCTTTTAGCAGATTGAAAGTTTCATCATCTCATCAAAGGAAGTTATGGTGAAAAAAAGTTTTTGGTTTGCTCCTAGTCCGTTTCCTTTTGACTCGTCTTCTCTTGAAAAAAACGAGTGGGAGAGAGCTGAACGGGACGTGAGAGAAGGAGCTTTTTTCTCCTACTTTTTTCTCTCTCCATCTCTAGAACTGGGTGAAAGTTTTGTAGCATGTGTTCAAACAAAAAAATGGAAAAGTTTTCCGCTTCTTTTTCTTTGCTGTACTCCGCACTTTCACCGACCACAAAGTGTACCTAATATTAGACTGGAGGAAAAGGAAAGTTCATGTTTTAGACAGAGACGTAGGAAAAGGAAGGAAGGAAAGAAAAAATGTGGAACACTACAAAAATGATTCATTACGATGTTTTGGTTTGGAAATTGATAGGCGGCTGGAGAAATTGGGATTGCTGTGTGCAATGTACCGGGTTACGGCGTGGAGGAAGTTGCAGATACAACGATCTGCTTGATTTTGAACTTGTACCGAAGAACCTACTGGCTCGCGAATATGGTCCGAGATGGGAAAAAGTTCACAGGCCCCGAACAGGTATTCATCTTTAAAAGAAATTTAACTACTCAATTAATGTTAAGTGCGGTAAAAATGTTTGTAACGGCGGGATTTAGTAATTTCATGTTTTTTTTCTGTGTTTTGCTTGTGAATTTTGAGCAGGTGCGTGAGGCAGCGACAGGCTGTGCAAGGATCCGCGGCGACACCCTTGGAATCGTTGGTCTCGGCAGAATAGGTTCCGCAGTGGCTCTCCGAGCCAAGGCGTTCGGCTTCAATGTGATCTTCTACGACCCCTACCTGCCCGATGGTATCGAGAAAAGTTTGGGGGTAACGCGAGTCTACACTCTCCAGGATCTCCTCTTCCAGTCTGACTGCGTCTCTCTCCACTGCACGCTCAACGAGCACAACCACCACCTCATTAACGAATACACCCTGAAACAAATGCGACCTGGGGCATTTCTCGTCAACACCGCCAGAGGCGGTCTTGTCGATGAGGCTGCACTCGCCTCTGCTCTCCGTGAAGGTCGCATCAGATCCGCGGCCCTCGATGTACACGAGAACGAGCCATACAACGTGCTCCAGGGTCCTCTCAAAGACGCTCCCAATCTCATCTGCACACCTCACGCCGCCTTCTACTCAGAAGCCTCGTGCACCGAACTCAGGTATTTAAAACACATTTAATCCAACAATTTATTTGAAGTCCGGAAGTAACTTAACATGAATATGTACTTGTTTAGGGAAATGGCGGCGTCAGAAATTCGTCGGGCGATTGTGGGCAGAATACCGGATTCCCTGCGAAACTGTGTGAACAAGGAGTACTTCATGGGTCCAGGAGCAACCGGTTCCGGGGGTCCGGGCTTCCCGGAAGCACTCAACGGAGGCTACTACGCGGCCGCCGCAGCAGCTGCCGCCGCCGGAGGCGGCGCCGGGGCTGCCCTCCAGGCCGCCCACTCCACCACCGCAAATGAGTCCGGAAATGCACCACCGAACCTTCCACACTCAAGACCTGCCGTATAATCCACTTGAACTCACTCACTCATTCTGAATTTCCACATGGTCAAAATTCGCGTCAAGGCAGGCATCAAAATTAAGAAAAATAGGGCGTCAAACAAAGTGACTGTCAATCATTTTATTTTCCCTTCCGCTTATTGGACAAAGAGACGAGTTTTCAAAGTGTCGTGTTAAAGTTTCTGAGCAGATCTCTGCGTTCAATTAAAAAAATTCATATCGTGTTTCAACTTTCCCCTGGAAATGTTTATAATTATCTAGCTAATGTCATAACTTTTACATAACCTTACATTACATAAAGAATGGTGACGTCACAAAACAACAGGACTTTATCTACAGAGTACAATAAAAAAAGTTTTTTTCCTCCTGGAACACAGGCACCGTTTTGAAAGAGAGGGTGAACATGAGTGGGGTGAGCTGAGAGGAGAGGAAGAGAGAATATTAACCTGTATTAAATTAATTAAAAAGTTAAATTAAACTATTTACGTATCTCTCTTTAAACTCTAAGAATTTACCTATCTAAAGTAATTTACGTGTGTTATTTAATACATGTTAGGTAATTGTACATTTTTCCTAATTACTCACTCATTATTTAAGCAGAAAATCTTTCTTGTTCTGAACAGAATTAAAATCTAGATTGAATTAAAATATTAAGTTATTAAATGTAAAATAGGTTATTACGTAAAGTCTTAATGAAAGGGAAAATGTTGCATTTAAAAGTGAAATGATCCAAATAATGGAACGGGGTGTAATCGAAAATGACTCCAGAGAATACAAAATTCTATTTAAATGTTACATATTATATTTTAATGAAAGTAAATGAAAAGATGTGAGAAATGGGAAATATATATTCTTTAAACTGGTACGCCGACCGAGGGAGTAGGAAATTGAGGAAAGTTGACTTGACAAGGGCAGAGATGAGGGTTTGAAAAGGAAATGCCAAGTGTTGTGAATTATTTTGTTATTTGCTAAGTACAATTTAATTAAACTACCTTTACCTCATTTGCATAATTACAAATATTATTATTATTACTATTATTATGCTGTTTTTTATAATTAAGTTATTTTTAAGTTTTGATAAATGCGTGTCTAAGTACATGAGGCAAACTTTTTTTCAATGTGCTATGCATAATATTTAATAATAGTTAACAATGTATTAATTAAATGTTGCTTGGTGTATTGTATTTTACTTGAAATCTATGAAATGTTTCAATGGATACAACTTCCAAATCTGGCATAATTATGTCAATATTATGTCTTTTCAACCATGCGTTTACTCATAGTTTTCTTCGTTCTTCAAAGTAAAAATCATTGTACTTACTTAATTGCAGTAACAATTAAGTGCAAAACAAATCAGCATTTAATACTTATTTATTATTGTATGTAGTTTACAATCCTATAGATATCAACATTTGACAAAAAATGTATAATTTTCTCTTGCAATCTACAAACTGTCTCTTCATTATTATTTTTTTTGTGATTTGTGGAACGAAGACCTCCAGTAACTTGTTTCTCAATATTTTAACTACAAATTAAAAATGAAATCAGTTTACAAAAAAAACTATTTTACTCTTCTAATTCATTATTCATCATTCATAGCTTGGCTCCATCCATCCATGGCTTTTTCATGAAACATTGAATGAGAGGACAACGACGGAAACTCTTTCAATATTTAGTGGTGGTACATTTTGTTGCGAATTTTCATGGAAACTTTCCATTGGAAAGTGGTTGAGGTTGAACATGGAGAAAAGCAAGAGTGAGTGGGTGATGTGATATCAATAAAATAAAGGTCAGTCAAAACCACGCAAGTTCAGGTATGACGTGAATTATTGATGTTGATGCATTTTTAATTTTATTTATTGATAATTTATAATGTTCATATTATATTCATATCGTACATATACTACATAGACTAATAATAATTCCAAGACTAGACATTGTAGTTTGTAGTGTACAATCAGACAGAGTTAACCGTCGTAACCCTGCTTAATACTTCAATGATTAACCTTGCATATTATTATTAGTCTACGGTAATACATACATATATATTTTGAATGTCGTAAATAATCGGAGAAGATCGCACGTAGTTAATAACTAGATAACTAAATATCTACTTAATTAGGCATGCCTTACAACTTCATTAATTATTGTATCGTGACTTTTCTTAATACAATTACACTAGTAGTACGGCGGCGGCGGCAGCAGCGGCGTTCCATTTTTCGCATTCATTTTTATTATCATTTAACTGCTGCATTTAAGAAATTGTCCTTTCTTCATTCTGATGTGATGTGAGGCAAAACTTAAAACAAACCAGAATCAACAAAACAATTTTTTCTAATAATTGGATTCACCGCCTGCAGTTCTAACGAAATATGGAAATATGGAATTAAATTGTGTCTTTTCATTCTTCGACAACCATTTCTGTCTTCACTTACAAGTTACGTTACAAACAATTCAGATTGCACATCAGTAAGAATAATTATAATTATAATCATGATTAAATACATCAACAATTAACTATAATGGAATTGTAAACAATAAAATACAATAAAAATTCATGCATTTTACAACGACGAATCTCCACATTTATTTCGTGAGCTGAGGTTCGGGTCCGTTCGGTTGTGATTCGTGGTGTGATGGTACAAAATTATCTAATGGTAAATACGTTTTCACTGCGTAGATTTCAAACCATTTAACTAACTTAGACTCAAAATTAACAAAATTATATAATGTTTAAATCATTCCCCATGCAATATTATAATTAATGATTAACAAAGTTCATTGGTCAATGAAGATGGTGGCACAAACGTCAATGACAATCTGTCTTTCGAGTTTTGTGAAGGTCAGTTAAATTTCCTCAATTAAACTCTCTACTCTTTCACTCGGAATTTAAAGTGGCGCGACCGAAAGACAAAAAAATATGGGCAATTTTCTATAAAATTAGAATTTTAGAATCACTACGTTTAAATACGATTCGATTTTTCGCCTACTCCCCTTTCTTTAAAATTTCGCCGAGACTCTAATTATAATCATCTACTACTAATTCTTAGTTCTCTAACCTCCTAAACTCCTTAACGTACTCTATCTATAGCTAACGTGAATTGCAATTGATTCTGGTAAAAATAGTAAAGTTCCCACAAGACTTGATTTGTATGAATAACCTTAGCTAATTAATAAAGAATATTTGCTTTTGAATGTCGACTTTGCATAGAAGGCTGCGATAGGAGCATCGAGCATGAGAAAGTGAAGACAGAATAAAAAGTGCAAACTGAAAGTGGATGCCTCCGGCGGGGTCACTGGGTCGCGGCAGTAATCAAATGGCGGAGGGGAGGAGAGGCATGCACATATTGTAAAAATCCTTCTTGCTCCAAAAATTATTGTCTTTCCACCCCACCCAGCCCTTGGAGAGGATCGTCTTTAGATCATCCTTGGACGTGTAGTGCGGGTCTAACACGAGATAGTTCACGTCCCACTCGCAATTCGCGTCCCAGCTCGCGCCAATCAAGGTGTGCGCCAAAACGCCTCCACCGATCATCACAGGGGTTCCATGGATTTTAAAATGTGAGAGGAGGTCGGAAACTCTGTAAAAAATCAATCGTAAATCATACCAACATCAATTAACCAAATAAAAAAATTGATTCATGGAATGGATGAGTATCACTTACCGAGAGGCCATGTCAGCACCACTTGACAAAGAAACAATCCGACACGATATTCCAAGCAGAGCTTCCAGAACAAAGGACACTTCTGTTGAACCGATCCACTGGCGTGAACCGACAAACGATTGTGGCTTATCACCAAGGCTGACCTAAACAAATCAACATAAAATCATCATTCAATATTCAAATTAAGCAAGTTAGTTTAAAGTAGTGGTTAGCTGATTTTGATTGCTTACGAGGCACTCCTGGATCTCACGATGACTTGGCACTTTCCTCGAGGTGAACCCTTGAAGACGGAACCAACTGATGATTGTTTGCAGGGAGCGATATGCACAGCCCCAGCCGTCGTCGTTGAAGTCGTCTTGCATGTAATGGCGGTATTCATAATGACCGGTGATCACTTCCGTCTCTGAAAACTTGCCCTTGAGAGAGACGTGTGGTGAAATGAGGCCCACGCTGGGCTGGAAAAGGGCTGCCGGACGACGAAAGTAAGGACGTGTCTCTTGTGCAAAATATAATTCATGAAGCTCATGTCGCCTTTCCTCTGCAAATACATTTTTTAATTTTCATTCATATGTTTTGGGAAAGTGTTTAAGCTTTTGAGAATTGGAAAAGTTATAAATCGGGGACTTACTCAGTTTTTCCTCAGATGTGTTCCCTGGATAAAGTACGGTGACGAAATGCTGGCAGAAATTTGGCCACAAGTGGAAAACCTGTGGTTTTTCGGCAGAAATGGAGTTGGCCAGCTGCTGGACGATGTTTGCGTGATAGCCATATTGAAGTTGAGCACAAACGGCGTAGTTAAAATTTTTGTAGAGATTTTGTGCGCTCATGCAAGTCGGCATCACGACCAACACGTCGATATCTACGTAGTGCTCGAAAAGTTTGCACCAAGCAGCTAGAAACAAGCAAGTAAAGCAATCAGCTCAGTGCGGTTTAAAATTTAAATAAATTGATGTGCATTATTTATTTAAATTAAAAATGTTGCTTACTTTTGTCAGTCACAATTAGAGCTGCACTCTTTGTTGGACTCGCTTTGGAGTGGTCCTGGAGCATGATGGCTTTAATGAGTGTCATGCTCGGACAAAAGTAGGCTTGACTCGAGTCGCGGCTAGTAACCACGTCACTCTTTAGGCCGGCCACTACTTCCGACACTTTGGCATTTGACCTAATAATCTTATTAATTTCGGAAACAACGTGACCAGAGCGAGGTAACAGTGTTACACTATGTTGGGAACCGATTGAGTACGCCGCTTGGTTAAAAACTCGTAACTGTAAAAAAAAAAACATTATTATTTTTATTTAGGAATGAACTCTGAACTTCCCCTAGTAAAATGTTTGAAGTGAGATTGTATCTTTACCTTGGCATCTTCGAAGCACTCCTTGAGCTCCGGGAACTCGAGAATACTATTGATTAGGAATTTGCCCTGGATTCGGAATGTGCAGACAGTCTTCTCCCAGAACTGATCTGGCGCCACAACGTTCAGATGGAGCGGGGTGAGATAGTCGAGGCCCGTTGTCGCACTAATCTTCCCATCGCACACTTTCAACAGAAAAGCGTCACCCACATTGTCCAGTCTCTGGAATATTCCAAACACATTCAAAATCAACATTAAACGCTTTTTTCAGATACTATTAGCATACTTAAAATGGAAAGGCTCAAATAATTACGGAATAAAGCTCCTGTTCCTCGTCCTGCTCAAACTCAACAATTCCAATCAACGATAGCCCAAAAGGGAGGGTGGCGGCTGCCAACTTAAGCGAGTCTTCGCCCGTGTATCTGATGATTGTGACCGCGACTGGATTCGGCGAGCCTCCTGCCTTCGCTGGAACACCGAACACCAGCGAACTCGAGTATTCCTTCACTGAGCCTTTTTTTAGCCTCTGCAAATTAAAAAATAATCTTTTAGTTAAACAATCTGTCAACGTGTCAACCTTTTAGTTTCAATAATACTGAACAGTAATTTCTAATTTAATTATTAACTCACCTCGAAGAGTGGCTGTAAAATGTCGACCTTCTTAATCACCATATTGAATAATAGTGAAAATAATAAACAATTAACTGCGACACCTTTCCTTTTTGCAGTTGATTAAAATTGTTTTAGTTGAATGACGCCTTCTTCAACTCGATTCATTAATTAACAAATGACAGATTTACTTTTACTCTTCTAATAAAAAACCATCTGCTCAATTAAATGAACACATTTTTACATCCTACCCTTCTTAACTATGAACTCTGAGATAAAATGAGCAATTATTATTAAAAAATGTGAAATAAAAATAGAAAATTGGAAATGGGTTTGCGTCGCGTTTCACACCGCAACTTTACTCATTTCTCTGTGAAAATCAGAGAAAAATCTCATTTGATCCAGCTGTAGCAGCTGAATCTGAAACTGACGTGGAAGTGACAATTAAATGATTAAATATTTTCAGTTAGTCAGTAAATAGATTAAATTGCTCTACTAACTAAATCTGTTTAAAAATGAACGCGATGTGATGATGTTGGAGTTGTGTGGAGTAAAAGGAAGATTTGATTTTTATGTGAGAGCAGATGCGATGCAGAGATCGGATGATGATAATAAAAGTGAGTAGAATTTCTTCTCACATCAACATAAAATCAAGTCGAGCTCTTTGCAACTTCAACTCTTGCCCATGTTGAATCAGTCACTTTCCAACTTTCCATTCTCAGCACGGCGAGGACCACCCGCCAATGCTTTTGAGTCTCTGCTCAAGAAAGTGAAGAAAAATGGCCACAACGAGAACCGATTCCTCGCAATGCTTCGTCCTATCCTCGTCAGTGTTGAACAAAGCCATGTCCAATTTTTACAAATTTTGAGTTGCCTCACTTCACTTGGTTGCACGTTGTTGCATTCTGCAAATCTGCAGTGCAGGCAGAGTGGAGCAGAATTTCTTCATGGAAATTGCAAATTTAATTGTAAACCAAAACTTTTCATTTCAACTTTAACCCTAATTTTATTCATGGATATGGATATGGATATTTATTCATGGAAAATATATTTTTATCAGACATTTTTCAGTTCTCAAACTTTGCTTGCACACTATGGCACATATTTAAATATGGATTGTGGAAGTATTAAATTTGGGATTTGAATATGACATTAATCCACTCGTTTTTAAGGGAATCTCGATTAATTAAGAAAAAAATAGTTTGATTAAAGCTGCTATAAATTGCATTGCCTAATTATGTTTTTAATTATAAGTTTGTAATGAGTTCGTAGAACTGGCCAACGCTGTCAAGGTAAAAGTCAGGTACACAGAGTTTCTCCTCGGAGTCGGAGGAACTCTCCCACCGGTGCATTTCTTCGGGACTGGTCACACCCGTCATCACGAGTAAGGTCCAGAGACCACACTTGCGACCAAATAAAATGTCCGTGTTGCCCCTGTGTCAATTGATTTACACATTTATTTTAGGAAAAACATTTATGAAAATGCTGAAATTGAAATGTTGAATTAATTTAATCAATTAAAAAACTGACCTGTCTCCCACCATAAGGACGCGCGAGGGAATTAACTGATGGTGTCGACTAACGATTTCGAATGGAAGGCTTTCAGGTTTTCCCATGACTTTCGCTTTGTGGCCAGCAGCAGTTTCCACGCACCTCACGAATGATCCCGTTCCTGAATGCATAAAAAATTAAAGAGGTGACTTATTAATTAAAATTAACAAATGGTCATAATTAATTATGCAGAAAATTAATGGAAGTGAATGAATGATACCTGGGAATGTGAGATTCCGTTCTCCTCGACTTGGAAACTGCTCGTCGGTGTTGGTGGCAATGAAAAGGCACTTTTGGTTGATAATGTAGCTTGCTGCTTTGAGGATTTTCAGGTAACTAAAATGATGATCGAATCCTACCACCACTGCACCCACATCCGGGTCTAATTCTGTCCCTTCAAATTCCTTCGCACCCCATCTCTCCATTGTTGGGCTCACGACGTCAGGCTGGCGAAAAAAAGGAAAAAAAGGATTCAATAATTAGGTGCACTAATTACAAAAATCTAATTAACATAAGTCATTGAGTAACCCTTACCCCGATTGGTAAGCTCTGGATGCCCACTTTCTGCAGTTCCTGAGTAATCCCAGCGGTTCCGATGACGTACGCTTTCTTCTGGAAGCCCAGTTCTTTCAGATGGAGCGCTGTTAAATACGATGTTCCAATTATCTCATCCTATCAACAAAGTATAATAATTAGATGATTTAACCGGCATTTAGAAAAGTTCATTAATCATAATAAATAAAATGCTAACTTACAACAGTAGCTTGATAACCGAGCTTATTAAATTTGACTAGGAACTCCTCCCTGGTGCTCGTGCTGTTATTCGTCATGAAGAAAATCTTTTTCCCGAGTTGCCTCAGTTTAATCACGAGGTCCTGCGAGTGACTCAGAGGTTCGTTTCCAAGCCACAGGACGCCTAATTAAATTAATTATGAATGGTATTTACAAATTACAGTTAAAATAAGCTGACATCAATTCAAACCTGAATATCTATATTCTGGTTTGGAATAAATCGAAAGTGTTTAAAGAATATATAATTTTATTTAATTAAAGTAATCTCACCGTCGCAATCAAACATGACAGCGTCAATATCACCCAAGAATTTGGTCAGCTCGTCCTTCGTCACGGAGGACAAATCAATTGCCGGCTTCGGGGAGTCCCCACTTCCACCGGGTTTTCCGTTCGTCATGGCCATAGCGGTAATTGGTTTCACCTTTGTTAGCTGTTGTTGATGTCGACAGATGAATCGTCTCGTGGAGCAATAAACTGAAAAACTTTCACCAGGATTTGCATTCACGGTTGTTGCCAGTGGGATAATTAAAGAATGGACTGAAAACTGGTAGCTCTTGTTGATCACCGACAAGTTCTTGGTCAAGTTCAAGTTGATTGAGCGAAAGCTTGCAACTCGACTGCCACTGCTGCACGCTTTCAGCATGAGAGAAGCAGCTGATGGAGAAACTGAATGGTTAAGATGCGAGGCGAATGCAGTGGTGACGAGTGGAAACAGAGTCATCATTTTTATGAACAACAACCATTAAAACATTTCTATGCTCCACATTTAATAATTTAATGGACATGAGAATTAAATTTCAAATGTGAATGTATGAGAATGAGAGAATTCATTTAAGAGAAACGGACCGTAAATAAAAAATATTGATTAAATGAGAAATGTCAATGGGAAGGGTAAAATGAAATGGACTTTTTTGTATGCCGAATGATGGGAAAGAAAAGCTGCGCCTGGTCAAATATGTAGCCACGATCAGTCGAGTCGGATGGTAGACCGACCGGAAGACGAATATTTAACGAGTAGCCGTTTATGCAATGAAACGAACCAGGCCAATTTCTTTGTTGCTAAAAACACTTTTGTTTCATGACCTGACACCAGACTTCAAGATGTTATGATTATGAATTATAACTTAAGATGAACGGTGGCACTGGCGACGGAAGTTACGGCTGCAGTTTGCACTTTTCAGTGAAACGTTTGACAATGCAATCACTAGACCATTGAAATGTGACCTTTGACACTAAATCAATACAATCCTTAAAGTCATATATACCTGAATCTACATAACGGTCGCTTTATTTAATTCTTTACTGTATGATCAACCATCACAATCGTAAAATGTTTGCTTTGGGGTAATGTGCAAATTTCAGGATCACTTCATATTGCACGTTGTGTATTAGAATCTGTCAATTAATTAGTAACAAAGAATGTGTTAATGTGTAAGAGTTTAATTATAATATTATAAAACGATTTGAATTAGAATTATGATTTACCAAAGCGACTGAGTTGGCTCAGGTTGATTCAACAGTTAAATATTGAGGTTGATCCCGACCTCATGCAGCCTGACCCACACATCTGATATCAAAGTGTCAAAACTGTCACATTACTATTTTTCGAACAAGTTGAATCACTTATTTATTTAATACATAATTAATAAATCAACACATACGAAAGTTAAAGAGAAAGAGTTCGTCGTCATCTTCCTGTGGATAGAGTACCGAGTCCACCCAACGTTTCTTTTCGAAGTCCATGTTAAAGATGGGCGTTGCTTGAGATTAAAAAAAGTGCTTCAATTAGCAATTCAATTACGTTTACAATTTTTGCAATGAATTTTTTTTTGTATTTTTTCCTTCCGTCTTCCGCTCAATGAATGAAATGCTTCTATCGAACTTGAAATATTAAATGCTAAATATGTGTAAGCTTTGAATAAGCAGATTTAAATTGAATTTGAGTGATGGAGATGTAAAAGGAGAGTGCGGAGATGAAAGGATAATAAAAAGGTAGTTCAAGGCACAAAATGCAATCTAAGCTTGAGCTTGTTTAGTGTAAAGCTCATTCTCTTGCAAAATCCCTTTTCCCCTCTATTCGATTGTCTGATGTGGCCATAAGTCATTTTATGATTATGCTTATGCAATCTGCAATATTTGTTTGAAATGAAAGTAATACAAAAGCTATACAAAAGTATCAAAGACAATTCCATGCCAAGTATACAGAGAAAAAAATGTTTAGGACATGCAGCTCTTTACTTCCCATCTCACAAGTGAAAAGTGTCAATTTCATCATGACTCATGAATATGACACTTTTATTGCCCAAGTTGAACCATAAGCAACGTTTTACATTTTATGCTTAATAAGTTTGTAATTCGACACTGCACACAATGCACTGTGAAATGAGGAAGCAAGGCCACAAGTAAGATCGTGTTAATCATGTTAAATAAGCGAAAATGTGCCGACTGGCGAAATCTGGTCCGAAGTACCTAGAGCTAAGTGAAATATGAATGAACAATTTCCATGAGGATTTTCTATTTCACGATGAAAATCACTAAGCTCAAGAATTTTAATGGCGCTTAAGAATTTACTCGTTGGGGTTTTAACTGCTACTATTACTTTGTTCTAGCTGATATCTCTGTACATATGAAATGCAACTTCCATGCAATGACTTAATTATGCCAATGTTAAAATGCTGAGTCTACTCCAGTCGATAATCGATAATCATATTTAAATCACTTGAGACAATTTTTTGGTTTTCTCAGCATTTGATGCATTTATTAAAAATAGAGAAATTTGGTTTCTTTTTTTGTTGTTGGTGTTAAGTTATTCACTCACCTCGTTTTTGTCGTTACTGTCCCTCCAAAAAATCATAGGAACGTACACATTTTTAACTTACACAGAAAAACCCCTAAAAATTCTCATCTCATCATCATCCACTTGATTCCACTGTTCGTAATTCGTAACTGTATTAATTAAATAAGTCATTAAAATTGCCAAAATCTTTCCTTCACTTTTGTAGACCTCGTTCCATTTCTTTTTTTGTAAAGTAATTATATACTCATAATTTATGTAAAATACGTGTACGAATTCGCACGTAATTAATACCTATTAATTAATCATAACTATGAATTTATCTTTTATGAGATATCGATAAAAAATGCTTTCGAAACGAATACTAAACTTAAAAAGGTTAATTAATTAATACTCACAAAAATGTCACAAATTTTTATCCCGTTTTTTTTTTGTTCCAAAAAAGATTTTTTTTATCCTTTCCTTTCTTTTCCCATTGCCACAAAAAAATTGTTTGGTTGAATGTAAGTTTTTAGTATTTTTACGGAGAAACTACGAGACACACGAGAAAAAATCTAACTTCTACGATTTCTTGTTATGTACGTACCGATGTTAGTGTAATTAATAATTTTACTCAATTAAGTTTTTACCTCTACGTTTCTATCTATCGCTACCGCTAGTTTTGGATTTTCTTTTTTTAAATTATATTATGTAACAATCGTTCGTTATTTAAGTATTAACAATTTATTTAAAGAATGATTTTATTTTTTTGATTTTTCTTTGTTGTGTGAAGTGATGATGAGAAAAACATTGTTTTTTGGTAGGTATAATAATAAAATGCAATCGAAAATCTGTTTTGTTTGTTTTCTGTCTGTATTGTAGTAATGATAATGATAATGATAATAATAATAATAATAGTAATTACA